>JALMGJ010000002.1:48978913-49248913 GCA_023362775.1 Charina bottae | reverse complement strand
TTTTAAAGTATTTGTTTGGATATTTTGTTAGTTTGCTTGTTTTAAAAAAGAGCGGAAGGCACTCTTTTTGCATACCGCTGTTTTATTAGGGGTAGCACAACTCTCTCTCAGTGGTCTGTAAGCAGAAACTCATACTCTGCCATCCTCACATTGGGATTTAGATACAGGGATACTTTCAGACTATCATTTTGCACATGTATCTTTTCAGATATTTTAGCCATGTTTACAGGTCTATGACGTATCTCTCCAGAATGGAGTAGTATAGAAACTTTAGTAATAAAATTTTAATAGGTACCATTTTTTGGTACCTGTGTCACTAGAAATTTTCTGAAACGCCATATTCCCACTTAAAAATGTTACACTGGGCTCAGTGTTCAATTTTGCACTTTGGCATTCTGACTCTTTTATGTCATGCTTTCCTTCTAGCATTTTACTTTAGTCATAGATTATTTTATTTTGACAGATTGGGGATGAAATCCTGGAGATTAATGGAGAAACTACAAAGAACATGAAGCACGCTCGAGCCATAGAACTAATTAAAAATGGTGGCCGCAAAGTTCGCCTGTTTCTCAAACGTGGAGATGGCTCTGTACCAGAATATGGTGGGTCAAACTATGAAAACATTCCTTTTCTTCCTCCTGGCATCACACCATGAATGATATATCTTCAAGATCTGAAGCGGGGATTCTTCTTTTTCCTTTTCTTTCTTTTTCTCTTTTTCCACCAATGTCTTACCAACCTTGACAACAGTGGTTAATTGCCTCGCTTGTGCTGAATTTTCTCTACACTTTTTCATCCTTTGCTTGCTACTATGGACTTTTGTGGGGGCACAGTGTTCAGGCAAGACCATCTTCAAAGCAGTATTTTGGTGATCAAAGGGGGCAAAAACATATAGACAAACCAAAACTGTACTATCCTGTCCAACCAAACAAGGAATGTTTATTGAACTGTGCCAAACTGTTTCTCAGCGGATGAATTGTTCCCTCGTCTTCTGATCAATGCAGAGTTGGGAAATGTGTGTTATCCTTCAGAAACTGTTGTCCTTGGCTTTTGTCTGTAACCATAGGCATGAATTCCAAGATGGTGTCTGGGCTTTTACTGTCCCCTTACATTTATGTAAATATTTATAAATTTATTTTTAAAAACGTATGCAATACAAGAATATATTCACTTGGATTCCCTTCCTGCCCTTTTCCTTTAGAATGTTTGTTCACAACTGTGTAGGCTATGAACAAATCCATATTGCCATTCTCAATGTTTATTATAAGAGAAGAGATGTTGTTTTACTTTGTTGCCAAGGGAAATATCAGCGTTAAAAATCCCACTTGTATTTAAGTTCCATAGTATTGGTTTTGGGTGGCTTAGTAGTGTATATAATATTATGATGTTCTATTTACTTGAGATAGTTATTCAGATATATGCCCTAGATGTAGGGCTTTTCCCAAATATAATTGGTTTCCAACCAGTTATGAGTTATAAGCACACAAATGAACAGGTGTCCTTTATGTTTCCCCATATTTGGGATAATATATCAATAAATTATATTTCTTTTTATTCCCAGTGTGGAACACTATCAAAAGTCCCAACTAATATACTTTTCTACTTTTGTTCTCCAGAGATGGGAGAAGTGGCAACAACGTGTGGGTGGGATCTTTCAAAGGTTATAATTCGATCCCCACAAATTGTTTTTATTACAAAAAAACAAATCATTATTCTTTATTTTTTCACTCCATTATATTAGCACCAGGTTGAACTGGTCTTATAAATGAATCAGTGAATATCTATATATCAATTTAGTTTGTCTTGAGAAAGATGGACTTGTGTTTGTGATATAGGCCCAGTTATATTCCTTATAAAGCCACACAATCTGAAAAAGTTGGCTTATATTCATTTTAGTAAGTTTTTTTTAAAAAATGGGAGACTATATCTAAGGTGCCAGGAAGAGTGACCTCACGAGTACTATAAGAAGTGAAAAAACTTACAAAGTTATTTGGGGCAAAGCTATTTGACATGCTTTATGTTGAGTACATCGCCCTTAAACCTCCCACAGTTGTTCTCACTATGGCTCCAATGCCTATTTCTAAAAAGGATTCAAGTAGTATGCCACACATAGACTTGTCTGTTTTTATTTAGAACATACGGAAGACTTCACACAGTCAGGTGACTTAGTTTAGCCAGCTCACTCTACAGTTTTAATCCATGTCATGATTAAAATTCCTGTGTTTGCACTCCTGTACACACAATTGGCCTTGTTTCCGCAGGACTAAAACTGTGTAATGTTCTTTATGTTCTGTCTTTTTCCTATGCTCTTTTGGCTGTAAAGTATTGTACCATATGCTAAACATTGCAAATATAGCCTATAAAAAAAGTGCTTCACATCTTCCAGAATGTCTGTTGCCCTGAGGATGAAAATCCAACACCAGGGTACGGGGCAGGGTAGTTTCCTGTTGTCTCTTTGTTAGCTTGTTCTCTCTCTTTTTCAGTTTGGGCTGCGAGTCGTTTTTGAAATCCCATAACAAATCCCATTTTCAAGCCAGGGGCTGCCCTGTTGCTGTCCTGGGCCTGTAACATTTGGAGGCCGAGCTGCTTCAATGCTGTCCGTCGCAGTCACTAACAAATTGCTTCGAAAAGAATGAGGTTCCAATATTTTTTTCTGACTCAGTTGGAACACGCTTCTCTAACGAGGCTGTATATTTTTGTAATGAGTTTTGTACTTATCTTTGATGTCACAGTTTGTAGTGGGTTTCTTTTTGTCGCCGTCGATTGTTAATTGTTTTATATCTGGCATTCTGTCTTGCTGTCCCAATTATGTCTCTCTTCTCTTCTTTGCACTCTCCCTCTCAGAACCAGTGCGTTTGTGGTCTGGGTTATTTAATCACCTTTTTTTCAATGTTTTAAGTACACTGTCTCGCTTTAACGATTGCTGTTTCTGCAGCCTTATATTTGGGTGATGCCTAGACAATCCTGATTGGAAAAAAATAAACTTTTCTTTATTCTAATATTTTTTTAAAAAATGAAGATTTTTTTCCCTTACCTCTTTATTATAGGGAATCTAAACATTCTACTTTTTTCTTTCTCTTTCTTCTACTTTTCTTGGTGCCGGGCTCTTCCTTCCTCAGCGATGATACCTCCTAATATCGCTGCATGTATGAGAAATGACAAGCTCGGGGAGTCTTGCTTCTACCTTATGGGCCATAATCAAACTACGGTTTGTAGCTAAAATCAATACTAGGTGTTTCTGTGCTGTGGCCTAATTCTCTCACCTTGCTTTCCACTTTGCTAAACTTCTGCATATTCGGCAATTCATTCTGAGCCTCCTGCAGTTCCGTGAATTGTAAGTACCCTGTGCCCCGTGGTCTCCTGCAACAGACCACAAGATGCCAAACTGACCTGGCATCGTTTGAAGATCAAACCATGGTCCTCCATTTCTGAAGTCCTATGGTATAAGCGATCCATGGTTTCCTCTCAGAAATCATCAAAAGAAAGGCCTGCAGAAAAGCTAAGCTAACCTCGTCTGTCAAGAAGAGAGCTTGCATCAGAGAATTTTATTACATATTCAGGAGAAAAGGGAGAATAGTCTAGGATTCTAAGGAGTTTCATGACTTATTATCATGTTAGGGTTCTCAAACATCTTTTGGGCTCATGTTAATTATTTGACTTAGAATCCATTAAGCTGTATCACAGAAGACATTGATGTTTTTTCCAAAGCAATAACCACTTACAGTACCAACTTCAAAGCAATTTAACTGCAATATTTTGCCATATTTTAAACAATTCATAATCACCTCTGGCCAAGAACGTATAAAAAGGTTGCTCCAGCACAGATGAGTTGCTGCTTCTGCTTATAGCATCTGTATTTATTGCAATGGGATAAATGTAAATATTTTACCCGATCATTCTGCAGATCTAAACAGAATCTGTTGCCTTAATAAGATCAGATCATGTCTTTCCCTACCCTGCTGCTCTCATTGTGTGTGTTTCAGTTGAATCATTGTGGCAAAACCAAAATTGTCCCCAGTGCTTGCATATATTATATATAAATTACGGGTAAGTTCTGTGTTCACTGAGTGTACTTAAAACAGACAATCTATATGTCTCCTGATGCCCAATGACTCTGGGTGGCTTACAATTGAAAGTATAAAATCCAAAAACAAAAAAGAAGAATCATGAATGCCCCCCCCCAAAAAAAACCCATCCAGCAGGGGTTCAACCTTCACTCTGCCCCAGAGCCTGGGAGAATAGCCAGGTCTTTAATAGCTTCCTGAACATCATCAGGGTATTTATTTATTTATTTATTTATTATTTCTAACTTATATCACCGCCCATCTCCCCCCACAAGGGGACTCTGGGCGGTTTAGGAGGGTAGGAGCTGTCCAGAGCTCTGGGAATCTTGTTCCAGAGTTATGAGAATTGATACTAAAATTATTAAAAATATACCTTTCTTCAAAGTTTTTGCACCCTGGAAAGTTATGAATAAAGTTATAAGCTATCTTCCAGATACAGTTTTCTTTTTTTTTAATTTAAAACATTTTAAAATCATTTTTAATGGCCATTTAACATCAGGAACTGAAAAGAAAGGGAGGATATGAAGATGTTAACTACAAAGGCCAACATGTTCTGATTTGAACCTGATAAAAGGTTAACTTTCCCATTCCTGATGTTGTAGAGACCAGAATTTAGCTTAAGATGGACATTGCCATGAGAAGCACTCATACTAATGTAGAGCACTCATCCTTTGCTGTTTTGCTAAAATTAACAAAAGCTTCAGAAAACATCTTATTGACTGCTTAACAATTGCTTGTTTTTGTCACTAATGAAGTCTTCAGAATAATGACTCTAAAATGAGGCCACCATTGCCAAATGCTTTGTTGTTATCTTTTTTTCAGACCCCAGCGGTGACAGGAGCAGCCCAGCCACAGGTTCACAAAAAGTATCGGAAGTGAAAAACATGCAGTATGACAGACAACAACACTTATCATTGGAGCCCAGTTATCCACCAGATCTTCACAAATCTTCCCAACATGGAGAGAAGCGGATATATTTTAAGGACCCCAAAAGCAGCAGAGAGTTTGGCAGACAATCAAACGAGCATCACACATGGAACGGAACTTCTAAGAACAGCAATAGCATCCCAACCAGAAAAAAGGACAGGTCACCTGAAAGGAGGCGAGACCGACCACCAGAGAGAGTGGCCATCAATGGACAAAAACGAAAACCTCCTGAAAAGAGGAGGGAAGGTACAAGGAGTGCTGAGAATACTCTGGAGAGAAGAGAAAGGCATGAGAGGAGAAGAGACTTTTCTCCAGAGAAACGAAGAGAACGGTCACCAACCCACAGACGGGATAGCTCACCCAGCAGAAGGAGACGGTCGCTCGAAAGGCTAATGGACCAGAGGAGATCACCAGATAGGAAGAAGGAAAGCTCACCTCCTGAAAGGAGGGCTAAGTCAACTGACAGGAGGAGAGAGAGGACCCCAGAACGAAGAAGAGAGCGGTCTCCCGATAAACGGAATCGAGACGGCAGAGTCAGTTTCCGGGAGAAGGAAGAATGCACACTGAGATACGACACAAATAAAAGTAACAGGCACCCAATGGAACAAAGACGGCGACCCTATAAAGAGTGCAGCACTGACCTCAGTATCTAGCAGCTTTTGCAGGCCCATAACACTCTTGTGGCCTTTCCAGCATTCGGAATTCCTAGGAAGGAAGGTAGCAAGCCTCAAATGCCTCCCACAGCTACCACACAAATAAAATCTAATCATGAGAACACATTCACGTGTTTTGCCCATGGTGTAGGACAACATTAAAGTATTTTTCAGTATACTCTTTTCAAAACATACTTGCAAAATGTTCATCCAGAAGGCTGATGAAAGTTGTGTTCCTTCCTAACTAGTTACCCTAGTGAGCATAAATCCATTGTACTTTTATGTGGCTTTGTTGTTACTTCCTTAGTTTTATGGTGGGCAAACCAACAGTGGTTAAGATTTTATGAGCAACCATACTGTTTTGTTGATTGATTGATTGATTGATTCATTGATTCATTGATTGATTCATTGCAATGATGAATTTATGATTTTCTAAAGAATGGGTTGGAGGAAGAGGGGGTTGATCAGTAAAACAGAGAACTACTCTGCAGTGATTTTTTTTCTTTACAAATAACATAGTACTCAAATTAAGATAACTATTTGAAGAGACTACTGCTGGGATGAAGGATATTTATACAGATCTACACAGCACAAGTTGTTAAGGAATGTATAGTGTGTTCCATGAACAATATGTACTTTTGGGTCTCCTTTAAAAGGAAGTAAGGTGGCCAAGGATTGGTAGTCATCATGCATTGCATCATGCACAGGACAGACCATCACGTTTGTTCATAATTGTGACCATTAATGAAATTTCACAAAGGCAGCACCACTGTTGTTCTTGTTCAGCCGGTAGGACCATGCAGATGAAACTGGAGCCTGAATGATACAGTATCACTTGTTTGCCTTGAAGAGAAATTGACATTAATTTGATTCCTTATTCAAGAAGCATTTTGAGGAACAAATACTTATTTCATAGGCTGGGTTTAAATGCTTTCAGGTCAATCTAAGCATTTAAGTACTCTTGTTGCCAAATGAAACTGTCTCTCTGGGCTTCTGTATTATTATCATCATCATCATCATCATCATCATCATCATCATCATCATCATCTTTTTTCCTTTCCACTTTCTGGTTCACCCTTACTTGAGACAAAAGGAAGTGCTTTTGCAAATTGTCAAACAAACAAAAAGTTAAAAATTTGGTATGGAGTTCTTGTGGTTTGTGCTCTACTTCAGACTGTAATGAATGGAACCAACCTATACAAGGTTCTATTCTGTTGGGTATTTTCATGCAAGTTTGTGTGGTAAGTATACTGTAGTGCCGATAGAAGAATTAATGGATTACTGCCTAGCTGAGCCAAAAATTTGCCGTTACTGTTGGACCACTAAAAATGTTAAACTGCTGCTTTTTATTTTACAGTGCATTGATGTGTACATGTATACTGTTTCACTGTTTTTTTCTCTCCATATACCCGTGCACAAACACATATACACAAAGAAAAAGGATTACAAGTCTTATCACTGTTAATTGCCCTGGTACTGTAAAGAAAAAGGAAAGACAAAGATGGCTTGTTGTTGTGTGTACAGAGTTTAAATTGTAATTAACAGAGCCTGTTGAAAACCAACAAAAAGAAACTGTTGCCTTTTTGCTTGTATAAAAGAGACTTTATGACAAAATTTAGCTGTGAGGAATGTGCTACATGTTTATATTTCTGAAAAAAAATGGAACAAATTGATTCATGGGGATATATTTTAATGTAAACTGAATCAGGTATGTAAAGCTGTTTTAACAGAAGACAATATAAGTAAGTTGGAAGATTTTGTTGATCATATCATATCATGTCCTCTGGCGGGGTGGGAAGTGCTTCTCGGAGGCATTTGGGTGCAGTCTATGTTCTTCAGCATCATTTCTTGCCATGTGCTCTATTAGTGCTGTTTTTCTGTGTTGATGAGAACCATATGTGGGCCAATCTTTTTTATAAGACCCTATGCATATATAAATACTACATTGTTCATAGCTTTATTTGAAAGATTGGGTTTATACATGACGGTAGTCTAAGTAGATGTGGACTTTACTCAATATAAGATTCTTTCCTTGGGACAAAATACAATGTATATGATGTAGCTACAATGAAGGAAAGAGTCTCTGAATGCTATTTTTATTATCAAATAAAGATTTCCATACAAAGCATCTACATGATTGTAGTGGTAAGATTAAGGAAGAAGTGCAGTGTAAGTTGTCTGGCTTTATCTTGCTCTATTTTGACATTGCATTTCACACACAAAAAAAATAACACAAGCCTTGGGTTTTTCACCAGATGTTTGTGCCTCCTATCGTTGTTGACTATGTGAAGGTCAGAAGAAGACTGATCTTCCAGTGATTATCAGTATTGTATGTGCAGTTTGTGGCCAAATCATGTCAGCCAACAGCTGAAGAAGAAAGATCCCAGCAGACTTACTGAACACACAGTCTGCCTGCAATCAATACCAGGTTCAATCCTTTGCACTGTCAGTTAAAATGTGGAACGCCTCCTGCTGCTGAAAGCCTTAAAAAGGCCCTGCCTGAATTAATAATACTGAGGTAAAAAGGTAAAGGTTCCCCCCGCAAATTTGTGCAGTCGTGTCCGACTCCAGGGGCCGGTGCTCATCTCCGTTCATTAGCCGAAGAGCCAGCATTGTCCGAAGACACTTCCATGGTCATGTGGCTGCATGACACACGCGGAATGCTGTTACCATCCCACCGAAGTGGTACCTATTCATCTACTTGCATTTGCATGCTTTTGAATTGCTAGGTTGGCAAGAGCTGGGGCTAGTGCGGGAGCTCACTCCATCACGCGGCGCTCGGGTCTCGAACTGCCGAACTTGCGATCTTCCGATCGACAAGCCTGGCATCTTACCCGCTCATGGGAGACCCTTTTCCATGGTGCATCTTAGAAATATTTTCCGTTCTTTGATTTTATGTCTATGAAGGTTCTCAGTCATCCAGGTGGAATTGTCTGTAGCTTGAATCATGTCAACTGGATTTCTATTTTCTCAGTGGAAACGTTTCGCTCCTTATCCAAGGAGCTTCTTCAGTCTGAGCAAAGTTAGTAAGGGAATCCTTAAATATGTTTCTAGGTGGCTGTGTGACCTTACACCTGGGGCTAGGTCATGGTTATTTTGAGATGTTATTTCTAAGTCCCTTTATCATCTAAAGGAGGATCGTTAAGATCACCATGCTGCTGTTGAGCTTGTGAAATGGTCTTAATCTTCCTAGGCACAGAAGACAAAGCAGGGAGGAAAATAGGGAAAAGATTGTGCCTGAGGCCCCCACCTCAGGTAATGAGGACATTAATGTTCACATTTTAGACAGAGAAGATACGTGGTTTGAGAGAGGGGTCAAGGAATCCATTTATGCCAACTTGGAAAATCCTTCCTTGAATAGAGGTGGGGGCCTCAGGCACAATCTTTCCCCTATTTTCCTCACTGCTTTGTCTTCTGTGCCTAGGAAGATTAAGACCATTTTGCAAGCTCAACAGCAGCATGGTGATCTTAACGATCCTCCTTTAGATGATAAAGGGACTTAGAAATAACATCTCAAAATAACCATGACCTAGCCCCAGGTGTAAGGTCACACAGCCACCTAGAAACATATTTAAGGATTCCCTTACTAACTTTGCTCTGACTGAAGAAGCTCCTTGGATAAGGAGTGAAACGTTTCCACTGAGAAAATAGAAATCCAGTTGACATGATTCAAGCTACAGGTTCTTTGATTTTATATTTCAATTAATTTTAAACCCAGTGGATGTCCTTCCTAGCCCATCAGAGACCAGGGGCATGACTGATTTTGGGCCCAGAAAGTCATAATGGAATTCTATTGCTGAAACAAAAATTATAACCTGAATGGGAAAAGACTACATCCAAGACTTCTCAACTGTCTTGAAGGCAAATTGGGGTAGAAATATTACAATGGAGGGCTGAATTAAGTTATCATGAGAAATACCTGTGGACCAGCAGGGCAATAAGTGTTTGATGATTTGCTTATGGGTCTGGGAGTTAAATCAATAAAAACATAGGCTGCTAATTGGCAAAGATGCATTCAAAGCTGTTCAAGCTTAGCCAGGGGTGCATGAGAATTTAAATGATTGATTTTAATTTCACATTGGGGAGGAAAATAAATTCTGTTCTTGTACGTGATGAGTGGTCACAATCCAGAGAGGTGTTCAAAGTCACTTTACCTCCTGTTTCTTAATGCAGCTTCATTTTGCTGCTCCTCCATTTAAAAAGTCATGCAGGATATCAGAGCTGCATAGGGAATAAAAACAACATTCAGTTGCAGAACTACAAATCCTGACCTGATACTCTTAATGTGCAAAAGGGGTTTTGTTGGGTTGTAGTTGTTGTTTTAATGCTAACCACTACCAAAATTGTTCTTAATTTCAGCAGTTTAATTCTGATACTCTACCATGAAATAAGAACACAAAATACCCTTGGATAATAATTATTATCTGGAACGTTTTTTCATTTATTGAACTTGCAGCATTGGAATCGCCATTTACCCATAAAAGCTTCTATCTAAAACCTGTTAAAATATTTTGGCTCAGATCTAGATATTTTACATAAATGTTGAGATTATTAATATCCTTTTGTGACACTGCATTAATTCACTGACATTACAGCGAGCTAACAAAGGCTCAAAGCATAGCAAAACACAAAAGGAAGAGGCAGGAAGTAAAATTGAACATAATGGCACGTGTAATTGAAGCAGTATAATCACTAATGTCTAACACTTATGTGAGAAGCAAAGTAACTTTGGAGATGTAAAAATTCCATCCATTTGATCTGTGAACAAATGTAGGGTTTGCCCCTAAGTGATCCATGGCAGCAGACATGCTCACCATAAGTCAAGTTCAGTGAAATTTATCTTTCTCTTTAAAAGAACAGAGGTGTGGAGGCTGCCTCTCCCACAGCACTTACAGTTCACTGGGCATAATTGCATTAGCATCTGCAGAGCTCTAAGCAGCAAGAGGTGAAGCTGAGGCACCTGGAGAAGGCTAGGGGAACCTTGCTATACTGAGGTAAATTGCATCAAATTTAACTAGAAATGTGGGAAATGTGATGGTCAAGAAAGAGCAACTTGACAAGGATCACTGATAATTTTTCAGTAGCTCTAGGAATAGATAGATGTTGATGATGTAGATGTAGATAGACATAGACATTTTGTTGTTCATTCGTTCAGTCGCTTCCGACTCTTCGTGACTTCATGGACCAGCCCATGCCGGAGCTTCCTGTCAGTCATCGCCATCCCCAGCTCCCCCAAGGTCGAGTCAGTCACCTCCAGAATATCATCCATCCATCTTGCCCTTGGTCGGCCCCTCTTCCTTCTGCCCTCCACTTTCCCTAGCATCAGCTTCTTCTCCAGGGTATCCTGTCTTCTCATGATGTGGCCAAAGTACTTCAGTTTTGCCTTTCATATCATTCCCTCAAGTGAGCAGTCTGGCTTTATTTCCTGGAGTAAGACATAGACATAGATGGTGGATTTTGATCTTGAATATCTCTGTTGATTTCAAAGTCCAGGGCAATATCTTTTGGATACACCAAAAGGGAGCACCATAGAGCTGAACAAAATTCCAGGTATGATCATTTTATTTTTAAAAGATTTTAAATTGCACACTCCCCTGAAACCAAAAGATGAAGGGCAACATATAAAATTACAAATATTTTAGTTAAAGCATATAAACGTTAATGTCTGCAGAGTTTAAATTCTCATTTCAATAGGAGATTATATAAGAAATAATTAGCTATGAACAGTTTTTTTAAAAAAACTGCTGAATTCATAATATAATAACTGGACAGTAATTTGAGCGAAAACCAACTTTAGAAAGAGAATAGGTTGGATAATGTAAACAAGAGGAAGGAAAATTAAAAGATAATTAAAATACCATAGTGTAGGGATAGAAATATTTTATGTTTATTGAAAGTACTTTTTAAACTCAATATATTAATATACATTTACAAATATTCATTAAAATAGATCCACCAAGGACAGCCAGTTGCAAAATAGTAGTTTAAGAGGGTGGAAAATGTAAGAATTAAGAACAGGGTGCCTCTGAGTATGTGCTCAGCCTAGTACAAAATCCATATTAATTTTTGAGAAGCTTCCTTGCTTTTCTTTTTCTTTTTTCCCTACAGCCAAACGTTAAAGAGACTTCTTTCTCCCTTAACACAATTGATTCACCCTTTTCTGGCCACATTGATTATATCTATAGAGTCTACAACCTTATATATAATCAATCTTAAAAAGCCATTTAGACAAAATATAAACAAGCAGAACATCTAGCAAAATGTATATAAAGGATAATATTTCTAATCTCTTTAAATTATCAGTTGTCTGTAAAGTGGTAGCGTCTTCCAAAGGGTTCAATGCAGCATCCACTGTTCCCAATGTTTCTTTCAATTCTTTGAAGAGTGCAATATAAAAATTGCTCACCTCTAACACTCCCTAGTGACCATCAGGAGGCAGTGCACATACCACTCTGAGAGTTTAAGAATAGGAGGATGGACTGTATATGCCATTCTAATGAGCATCAAAGCAGAGTGGTGATTTGAACCATACCTGGCCCTCCTAGCTGTAATCTCACTAGGGTTTGCTAGTCACTAAACCACAACCAAGTAAGTACTAGTAAGTTACTCGTTAAACCTCCATAAATGAGATTACTTAGGAATCCCACTGCTAAGCTGTATTCTAAAAACAGATGGGAAGAGTCTTGTAATTATTGTGGTTGTGATTGATCTATAGCCCCTGTCAACTAGATTGTCCAAAAGAGCTTAATGCCACTATGATTTCAGCACTACTTTCACCAATTCTTTGTGGAGTTTAGTTATGATTGTGGCCACTTAGTTTACTTTAGCAAAACCATTATAATGTTTCAGGTAGTAAACTGAACTATTGTCTGCCATCAGTTGGATTAATACAATATGTGCGATGATAATACAGTACTTCCAATTTCCATTTGAAAAAGGTCCCTGAAGTGGAATGACCTTCTTTAGTGTAGTCAATTCTATATTGTATTGACTATATCATTCTTGTTGCATAATGGTAAGACTGTGTAGCATATCTTATAAAAGAGTAAGTACTTGTGTTTTAGGTATTATCTTTGATGAATGTCTCTCATGTTTATGCCCAATTTACCTCAACAGATCTATTTCTTGGCGGTCACTCGTAGCCAAGTAAGATTGTCTCCCAAGGGTAAATTCTTAACAGTGGATCCTTAAGTGGCTGTAAAGGCCAATTCTGGATCCGCACAACCTCCCACAATGAGGGCATAGGTTTCCGGGTGGGAGACTCCCTGCCTCTGATGTGTTAGAACATAATTGAACTCAGGAGAAAATTCAGTATAATTAAGACTGTTACTCCTGATCCTTAAAACTGTGCATTTTATTCACAAATACTCATACTTAGAGTAAACCTATTTTAATCAGAGAAATTTACTTAAGGCTAACTTGTCCCATTAATTTTAATAGGTCTACTCTAAATCTGGATCCAACACTGATTTGGGGATATCCTTATTTCCTGACAAATGGACCACTTTGATCCCAGTAAAACTTAAATACAGTCTATAATTCAATAATTATCCATGAAAGTTAAGGTTAACTAATAACAAATAGTTCTGTATAATGTAATTCCCTGAGTCAGGGTTTTCACTCAACCCCAGTTTATTAAAACATGATTAAAACCCCTGATATAATATTAAAGGTCAGGTCAGCTATTAATAGACTTCTCCAGCAAAGGAGATCGTTACCTTGTCGTGGTGCTGGAGCTTGAGCACCTCAATGAAACCATGAGCTAAACCGTGAAGGGACACCCAAGACGGGAAGGTCGTGGCAGAGAGGTCAGACTAAATACGATCCCTGGGGAAGGTAATGGCAACCCACCCCAGTATTCTTGCCGTGAAAACTAAATGGATCAGTACAACCAGAGATATGTCGGTATACCATCGGAAGATGGGACTCCCAGGTCGGAAGATGGTCAAAATGCTACTGGGGAGGAACAGAGGATATGTTCAACTAGCCCCAGATGTGATGACGCAGCTAGCTCAAAGCCGAAAGGATGGCTAGCGGCCGACGGTGCTGGTGGTGAACGACGAATCCGATGTTCTAAAGATCACCACACCATGGGAACCTGGAATGTAAGATCTATGAGCCATGGCAAATTGGATGTGGTTATTGGTGAGATGTCAACATTAAATATAGACATTTTAGGTGTCAGTGAACTGAAATGGACTGGAATGGGCTACTTCACATCAGATGACCACCAGATCTACTACTGTGGACAAGAGGACCACAGAAGAAATGGAGTAGCCTTCATAATTAATAATAAAGTGGCTAAAGCAGTGCTTGGATACAATCAAAAAAACAATAGAATGATCTCAATTCGAATTCAGGGTAAGCCATTTAACATCACAGTGATCCAAATATACGCCCCAACCACAGATGCTGAAGAAGCAGAAGTAGATCAGTTCTATGAGGATCTGCAGCACCTACTGGATAATACACCAAAAAGAGATGTTATTTTCATTACAGGAGACTGGAATGCTAAGGTGGGTAGTCAAACGACACCTGGAATTATAGGTAAGCATGGTCTGGGAGAACAAAATGAAGCAGGACATAGGCTGATAGAATTTTGCCAAGACAACTCACTGTGCATAACAAACACTCTCTTCCAACAACCTAAAAGACGACTTTATACATGGACTTCACCAGATGGTCGACACCGAAATCAGATTGACTACATCCTTTGCAGCCAAAGGTGGCGGACATCTATACAGTCGGTAAAAACAAGACCTGGAGCTGACTGTAGTTCAGATCACAAACTTCTTATTGCAAAATTTAGAATCAGACTAAAGAGAATAGGGAAGACCCACAGATCAGTTAGATATGAGCTCACTAATATTCCTAAGGAATATGCAGTGAAGGTGAAGAATAGATTTAAGGGACTAGATTTAGTAGATAGGGTCACGGAAGAACTATGGACAGAAGTTTGCAACATTGTTCAGGAGGCGGCAACAAAAAACGTCCCAAAGAAAAAGAAAACCAAGAAGGCAAGATGGCTGTCTGCTGAGACACGGGAAGTAGCCCAAGAAAGAAGGAAAGCAAAAGGCAACAGTGATAGGGGGAGATATGCCCAATTAAATGCACAATTCCAGAGGTTAGCCAGAAGAGACAAGGAATTATTTTTAAACAAGCAATGTGCGGAAGTGGAAGAAGACAATAGAATAGGAAGGACAAGAGACCTCTTCCAGAAAATTAGAAACATCGGAGGTAAATTCCAGGCAAAAATGGGTATGATCAAAAACAAAGATGGTAAGGACCTAACAGAAGCAGAAGAGATCAAGAAAAGGTGGCAAGAATATACGGAAGATCTGTATAGGAAGGATAATAATATTGGAGATAGCTTTGATGGTGTGGTCAGTGAGTTAGAGCCAGACATCCTGAAGAGTGAGGTTGAATGGGCCTTAAGAAGCATTGCTAAGGCAGCAGGAGACGACGGTATCCCAGCTGAACTGTTTAAAATCTTGCAAGATGATGCTGTCAAGGTGATGCATGCCATATGCCAGCAAATTTGGAAAACACAAGAATGGCCATCAGATTGGAAAAAATCAACTTATATCCCCATACCAAAAAAGGGAAGCACTAAAGAATGTTCAAACTGGCTGTTGTGGGTCTTCCGGGCTGTGTGGCCGTGTTCTAGAAGTTGTGGTTCCTAACGTTTCACCAGCATCTGTGGCCAGCATCCTCAGAGGGCAGGAGCACAGATAGAAGCAAAATCTCTTTTTTTCTTTTTAAAGAGATTTTGCTTCTATCTGTGCTCCTGCCCTCTGAAGATGCTGGCCACAGATGCTGGCGAAACGTTAGGAACCACAACTTCCAGAACACGGCCACACAGCCCGGAAGACCCACAACAGCCATTGAACTCCGGCCGTGAAAGCCTTCGACAATACAATGTTCAAACTATCGAACAGTGGCACTTATTTCACATGCCAGTAAGGTAATGCTCAAGATCTTGCAAGGTAGACTCCAGCAATTCATGGAGTGAGAATTGCCAGATGTACAAGCTGGGTTTAGAAAAGGCAAGAGACCAAATTGCCAACATCCGCTGGATAATGGAGAAAGCCAGGGAGTTTCAGAAAAACATCTATTTTTGTTTTATTGACTATTCTAAAGCCTTTGATTGTGTGAATCATAACAAATTGTGGCAAGTTATTGGTGGTGTGGAGATACCAAGTCATCTTGTCTGCCTCCTGAGGAATCTGTATAATGACCAAGTAACAACGGTAAGAACAGAGCACGGAACAACAGACTGGTTTAAGATTGGGAAAGGAGTACGGCAGGGCTGTATACTCTCACCCTACCTATTCAACCTGTACGCAGAACACATCATGTGACGTGCTGGGCTTGAGGAATCCAAGGCTGGAGTTAAAATCGCTGGAAGAAACATTAACAATCTCAGATATGCAGATGATACCACTTTGATGGCTGAAAGCGAGGAGGAGTTGAGGAGCCTTATGACGAAGGTGAAAGAAGAAAGTGCAAAAGCTGGGTTGCAGTTAAACCTCAAAAAAAAACAAGATTATGGCAACCAGCTTGATTGATAACTGGCAAATAGAGGGAGAAAAAGTGGAGGCAGTGACAGACTTTGTATTTCTAGGCGCAAAGATTACTGCAGATGCTGACTGCAGCCAGGAAATCAGAAGACATCTACTTCTTGGGAGGAGAGCAATGGCAAATCTTGATAAAATAGTTAAGAGCAGAGACATCACACTGACAACAAAGGTCCGCATAGTTAAAGCAATGGTATTCCCTGTAGTAACCTATGGCTGTGAGAGCTGGACCATAATGAAGGCTGAGCGAAGGAAGATAGATGCTTTTGAACTGTGGTGTTGGAGGAAAATTCTGAGAGTGCCTTGGACTGCAAGAAGATCCAACCAGTCCATACTCCAGGAAATAAAGCCAGACTGCTCTCTTGAGGGAATGATATTAAAGGCAAAACTGAAGTACTTTGGCCACATAATGAGAAGACAGGATACCCGGGAGAAGATGCTGATGCTAGGGAAAGTGGAGGGCAAAAGGAAGAGGGGCCGACCAAGGGCAAGATGGATGGACGATATTCTGGAGGTGACGGACTCAACCATGGGGGAGCTGGGGATGTTGACGGCTGACAGGAAGCTCTGGCATGGGCTGGTCCATGAAGTCACGAAGAGTCGGAAGCGACTGAACGAATAAACAACAATTAATAGACTTAAAAATAATAGGCACATTTAAGTACCACCTAAGAAAGAATGATTTTTTCCCCAAATAGAGCTACTGCACATTTGTGAATCTTTGGCTGTACATAAAAGATACATGTGTAAAACTCAGAAATATATAATTGCATTATTGTAGACTATTTTTCTCAAATATCATTTTTAGCTAAACCATTCAGTAGTTATCCATCCACAATTTCTTTGTAATCTATTTTAAATAATAATCTTTCCCTTACCTGCTGGTTTAATAATATGCAAACATTAGCCTCTTTTCTATCATTGTTACTCCATCTCTACTAATGGATCAGAGCCTATGAAACTGTTGTTCACAGTCTGTATATCAGCCTTCAGCAGTGTAGTGTATTATTATACATTATATTGACTCTTTGCCCCATTAGTTAAAATCAATTTATCCTCATTCATTATTCAAAATGTTGAAACCTCTGAAAGTTCCTTAATCCTTTCTTGGAAAGGATCATTCTGTGTAGTCTGGATCCATCACATTGAAAAGAGAGACATGGGGGGGTGGAAATGTGTGTAAGAAAAATCATTCCGCTTCAGGTCAGTCTTGTTACTGGGAAAAATATTTCTTCAGTTGTGTTGAAGTATCAGTTACATCCAATATATCTCTGGAAAAAATGGAAGATTCAATATTAGGTGTACACGAATCATTCAAGATTTGAATGTGTTGATTTGAATGGTTGAGCTAAATTAGTCTGAAGAATCCATTTGAATTGATAAGATGGAATAATGGATTCATGTTACAGGAAAGCAAGTCCAGTTGAATGTTACCATTCTTTTTCCTAACAATAAAAGCAGTGGAAACAATTACAAGAGAAAATAGAGTTCCTTTTAATGGGTGTGTTCAAGTAGAGCAGGGTTTCTCAACCAGGGTTCCGTGGAGTCCTAGGGTTCCATGAGAGGTCACTAGGGGTTCCCTGGGAGATCACAATTTATTTTAAAAATTATTTAAAATTCGGGCAACTTCACATTCAAGAGGTAAGTTTCATTCTTTATTTTTAGTTCAAGAACACTGTTAATATATACAGGCCTACCCATGAAACGAAGATAATAATTTTGTAACTTCTGGCCTATATTTGAGCCTGAATGTGCAGGGGTTCCCTGAGGCCTGAAAAATATTTCAAGGGTTCCTCCAGGGTCAAAAGGTTGAGAAAGGCCGAAGTAGAGGGAGGACAGCCATCTCCCATGGATACTTTAATTTGGAGGAAGTAAAATGGCCTCAGTGGTGCCCTCTAGACCTAGGACTCCATGATAAGTTCCTTTTGCATTTCAATCTCTACTAGAAATGGCACTGGGTATATCTACCAATTTCAGCCTCATCTATCATCTCTGTCCATGGCAACAACTGGGTCCCTCAGGGTCACTGAGCATATGGGATCCACGATAGTTCACTGGCAGCTGTACAAAACTCACCAAGCTCATAGATGCAACATGGATGAAAAGCTGCCTTGCATTCCACAATCCCATTGGAACATACACAGATCTCTGCTAGATCAAACCAAATATCTATCTCAACAAAGTATATGAATCTTGCACTACATAATTCTTTTGCTCTACTCCTGCTTTCTACAGTGACCAACTAGATATATCTAGGAAGCATATAAGCTGATGGAGAAGGCAGTATCCTCTCCATCTGGAATGGGGGAGTTAGGATGTTATCAACTCCCTGTGAATCTCACCTGAAAGCTCAAAATGCAAATGTTCTCTTCCCTCTTACTGATATAACTTGTTAAAGCATAATTGATACCCCCCCCCAAGTCTGCTATATTCAATTTATTGCTGCAACCCCCCTACATATTTTAGGCATTCTGAGCAGCTCATGCTGTTAGCATTTGAATTAAGCCATACAGGCACTTTCCAAGAGGTGTTTGATCCAGTAGGCTCTCAAGAGTTCTATTAATTCTGGTATTTTTAACCTGGTGCAATATCCTTTCACAATTTTCCAGCAAGAGACAATTAAGAAGCTGTAAAATGCCTATTACAGCATTCTAAACACACAACAATGGTACCCCTGGGGACAGAATGCTATCCAATGTGTTTTTAAATGGAGCTTTAACAAAAGAGAAATTGTCACACATATAAGCAAAGTCTTTTTAAAAATCGTATCTGCTACAAATACACAGGCTAGTTGGAGTGTGGGTGCTGATGAATGATCGAAATGGCTGCATTAGTGGCCTGTACACCATTTATTCTCTTTTAAATATGAGTGTGAGGAGTGAAACAGGAATCATCCTATTCTATTAGATGACCCAGTACCTAAGAGATTTATCCTTGCCACCTTAATAAAAGCCATGTTGATGTAAAAAAAAAAAGGTAAAGGTTCCCCCCGCACATTTGTGCAGTCGTGTCCGACTCTAGGGGCCGGTGCTCATCTCCGTTTGTTAGCCGAAGAGCCAGCGCTGTCCGAAGACGCTTCCACGGTCATGTGGCCGGCATGACGCACACGGAACGCTGTTACCTTCCCACCGAAGTGGTACCTATTCATCTACTTGCATTTGCATGCTTTCAAATTGCTAGGTTGGCAAGAGCTGGGGCGAGTGCGGGAGCTCACTCCGTCACGCGGGGCTAGGGATTCGAACCGCCGAACCTGCGATCTTCTGATCGACAAGCCTGTCGTCTTGATGTACAGATAAGGAAAAACAAAAACACAAAAAGCCTACGAAAAGCCTTTAAAACCTCAACCTCAACAGTAAAGATGTGTCAGAACACCTGAAAGCAATAATTGCAATAGCAAGAAGGACATTTCTTTCTTGCTCGCTGAAAATGTAGCCATCTAACTTGCTATGGTTTCAAAAGTCTTCTCGTGTAAATCTTAATAACTGGACCTGCTCATAATGGGACAGGCTTTCCATTAGATAGGCAGGGCACAAACTGGAAAAAAATACCAACACCTTGAATCAGAGGCCATAAAGTTTCTGTCCACCAGCACAAGATCTTTCAGTATCTGAATGATACAATTACGATGCCACAGACTGATTTAGCAATCTACCTCTCCTGTTTTTGCCTAATAAAAGCTTCTGGATAGTCTTTTTTTTTTTTCCATAAGTTTTATTAATTTTAAAATACACATTAAAAGCTAATACAAAAGAAAAGAAATAGAAATACAAAGTAAGAAAAGGGAAAAGAAAAAGTGAAGTCAAAAAATAACAAACAAGAAAAAATATAGAAAATAGATGTCCTCCAATTTATCCTTGAACTTTAAGTACAACAATTAACTTTAAATGTTAGTCCTTAATACAATACACAGAAACTTTTCTTTGTCATATACCCTTTGATTTCTATAATCCAATCTTCTGTTCTTCATATAGGTTTCGCCTTTCTTGATATCTTCCAACAATCCATCTCTGGTTTCTACTCCTTAGAATAGTAATCAAATGTTCGTTGTTGCATCAATTAAATGTTTTCCATTTGCTCTTTCCATTTTTACATCTATATTTATATCTTCAATAAAGTCCAATTAGTAAAACAAATAAAGGCCTTATCTACGTCTAATAAAATACAGTATATTCTGTTCATGTTATGACTATATATTCCATTAATACATAATCTAACATATTACATAACATAATACATAATATAGCAAAAATACAAAACCTAACATAACATATAACCTAATACATACAACATATTCTTGTAATAACCTACATTCTAATTCCATCTCATCATCTCATTGTCTTCTCATAAATGTGTCTCCAGAAAGAGTAATATATAATATCAACATATTTATTTATAATCTTGTATCTTACACTTAAAATATCATGTTTTTATGCATCTGTAAATTTCTCATATCTGTGCTTACTCTGTGTACAATACCAAATCCGCATTTTCATTCACCTTGCATTCCAAATCAATATCAATAAATCTCCTGTTTAGGTTATGCCAATATCACAATATGCAACTTGTTTATTTCTGTAACTCATGTGGGATATCAAAATGTTTATTTTGCCATATCTATCAATTTGCATATTAAAATCTTCCTGTCTCAGCTGCCACAATGTATTTATGCCCAAACATTTAATAGACCACTTCCTGTAAGATATCATAATCTTCTTCTGTACCAATACATTCAAAGTCCTCTTTCCCTGTTTCTCTACTGGTTCAAAAGATCTTTCCTCTGTTTCTAAATCTGTCCCTTGTACCTTCTGTTCCTGAGCCACCAAAACTATTAATATACGTTCTATGGATTTCTTAATTTGCAAAAAATTTTTGCTGGTTTCTTCCTTAAAATCCTGAAGTACTGTGAGAAAGGCCATTATTTATTGTTCAAAGCGTAATCAACTGCCGTAGTCAAAACAAAAAAATTTCTCAGGGAGCAAGGAACAGCTGTTCTATTATTTATCAATAATGTCTATTTCTTTAAGTGAGAAAAGCTTTTAAAGTAAGAGATGAAAAAATTCCACAGAGCAGTATTTCAAACAGTTTGTAAAGGGAAAGATGAAAATATATTCCAAATGAAAAATAGTCCTTTCTAAAAAAAAATAGAAAAAGAAAAAAAAAAGGTAGAGAGGCACACATTCTCTATACTTTATTCTTTATTCTTCTTTATTCTTCAGGCTACAAGCTGCTTAACCCAAACAAACAATTTCTCAAAAGTCAGTTAGTTTGTCGAGTGAGAAATACCAACAAAGTCTCTTAAGTCCCAATTTCTCTGATACAAAAGAAAGGCAGAAAAATACAAAACTTGTTCACTATGTTGCCAAAATAAAATCTATCAAACTTCCACCAAAATTAATTATAGCAAAGAAAACACAAAATTAGCCAACATTTTGAACGGAGTCCAAAGATAAATTTTAGAATAATAAAAATGTACTAATCTAAAAAAGAAAACTAATATAAGGTGATCTAAAAGCTGGCTGTCACTCTTGTGTCTCCCAAGAGACTTACTATTCTCTGCAGAGCTAGAATCCTCTTTCGGCCATTTCATTGCATTCACCCCCCGTTCCTCTCCGCGGTGGAAACAACAAAGAAAAACAGGAGTGTGCAATTACAATGGCTCTGTGAGCAATCTTCTGGTTCCCCCTTCTCCAGGGGGAAACTTCAGTGGTCCGTAGACCCCTGCAAACAAGATAGAAAGTTAGCCAGGTCTCAGAGCTCAGAGCTCTGAGAAACTCTGACTTGTCGAGCTGCCAGCCAGGCTTGGAGTGCTTCTGGATAGTCTTAAAAGCATGCTGGCTGGGGAATTCTGGGAGTTGAAGTCCATACATCTGAAATTTGCTGTGGTTGAGAAACTTTGATACAGAATGCATTGCAGCTTGTTCAATCAATGTAACTAAGGTAGTGGGCACAGTGCTACTGCCACCATCTGAATGTCCAGGGGGCTGAAGATCTCATCTTTCAGGGGAGTGCAGTGTACAAAACCAAAATTCTAAGTTGGGCTATAATTTTTCAAGTCTACTCAGGTAAGGAGAAATAATTGGGCCTGATATCCATGTTAAGCTGTCCCAAAGTTTGGACACCCAAGGCCCAAAACACTTTTGATTTTATGTTGGAAATTAGCAAGGCCCAAATGAATGTCTAAATTGGCTCCCTAGATTTGGGAAATCTCTAATCCAGAGCTTTCCAAACTGTGTGTCGCGACACAAAAGTGTGTCGCCACACACAGACTGGTGTGTCGCCACACAACCTGGAAGCGCTGATCATCATCAGCGCTTCCGGGTTTTCCCGCGGCGACACACCAACGGCGGCACGCAAAAACCGAAAGCGGCAGCAGCACTTCCGGGTTTTTGCGCGCTGCCACAACGGCGGCACTTCTGGGTTTTCCCGCGGCGACACACCAACGGCGGTTGGTGTGTCGCCGCAGGAAAACTTTGGAAAGCTCTGCTCTAATCATTTATATCTGTTACAAATTGTGCTCAGAATGCAATTTCTGTAGTCTCAGAGTTATGCAAATGGATGATTCAATATGTTATATTTTCTTACATATAGTCAACTTCCCCTCAGCAAACTCAAACATGGCTGAAGCTTCCCTTCAGGGTGTGGAATGATCAGGCTAGGAATAATCTTTCTTGCAAGCCCAGAACTGAAGTCCTTTCGAACAGTTGACTGCCCCTGACAGTTAAGACTGCTGCCCCATACAATAACCTCTTTGGTTTAATGGTGGGGCCTTTTCCTCTCACTTTTCCATGGCTTAATGGAAACCCTGTTTTATGTTTCCCACAATCTTTGGTAACAGGCAGTTGCCTATTGACATTCTGCCCTGGGGAGCACAAACCATCACAACAGCATGATAAATGAAATGTCAGCTTTACCTAATTTGATGTTGGAAAACAGCTCCAATCATATCCAGTCAGCATAACAAGATCCCGTGAGTCTGTAGCTTGAATCATGTCAACTGGATTTCTATTTTCTTAATGGAAACGTTTCGCTCCTTATCCAAGGGGCTTCTTCAGTCTGAGCAAAGTTGGTAAGGGAATCCTAAATATGTTCCTAGGTAGCTGTGTGACCTTACACCTGGGGCTAGGTCATGGTTATACTGAGATGTAATTTTTAAGTCCTTTTATCATCTAATGGAGGGTCGTTAAAAACACCATGCTGCTGTTGAGCTTCTGAAATGGTCTTAATCTTCCTAGGCACAGAAGACAACACGGGGAGGAAGATGGGGGAGAGTTTGTGCCTGAGGCCCCCACCTCTATTCAAGGAAGGATTTTCCAAGTTGGCAAATCGTGCCGATCTTGGGGCACCTATAACTGCGCGCACAGCCGCATTCTGGACCAGCTGAAGTTTCCAGATACTCTTCAAGGGTAGCCCCATGTAGAGTGCATTGCAGTAGTCTATATGGGAGATGACAAGGGCATGAGTGACTGTTCGGAGGGCATCTCGGTCCAGGAATGGGCGTAACTGTCTAACCGTCGCACAACTCAAACATCTTCTCTCTCACAATGGCCAGACAGATGCCCCTGGGCTGCTCATAAGCAAGGGATGGAGGCCCACTTCTCTGCCACTAAGATCTATCTGAAACTGGTATTCTGATGCAAGTTTCCCCCATTAAGACATGTTGGAGTCTCCAACTATTAATCCATGGCATTGGATGGCCATCTGAGTTAATGACTATCACGACATCATGTGAACCATGTGAAAAGATGGTAGATCTCCTTCTAATCACCTTCATAGTGCTTTGAAAGATGAAGAAAAACTTCTCCTGGTTCACTTTTTTCATATCATGTATGATTATTAAACAACTTTATCATGTTCTCTCTCAGTCCCTTTCTATTAAGCTAGAGTCCCAAATATCGTAGCCTTGACTGATAAAGAAGGTGTTGAAGCCCCTGGTCATTTTGTCCTATTGATTAGAAGAGATCTCTAAATCTGGATCCAACCCTGAGTTTGGAATACAGTATTAGTAATATGTTTAGATATCAGCCCTGTCCAGCCTAGCACATTTTAGGATTCCCAAGGAATATCTATTTATTTATTTATTAGATTTGTCACTGCCCATCTCCTCTCACCGGAGGGACTCTGGGCTGTTTACAGCAGCATAATCAATAAAACAATAAATTACAATATATAAATACAATTAAAATTAAAATGAATGTACATAAAAATAAAAATGAAATCCAATGGCTGATGATCTAACTCAGCCCTTGAATGCAACAATCACTCTAGGGTACTAGCCATCCCCAAACATGCCATTTTTTGTATGTGTGTGTAGTTATACTGAGCTATAATCTATAATTGGTGAGGCTTTAATACAAAGCTTTCCAAACTCTGTGTCGGGACACATTAGTGTGTCAGCTGCAGTGTCTGGGTGTTTCGCGGCTGCTGCTGCCTCCAAGCCCTGCCAGGATTCCACGCAGGTCCTAGTGCCTGCCTTGTGCCCTGCTGCCTCCAAACCTGCTGTGATTCCGCGCAGGTCCTAGTGCCTGCCTTGTGCCTGGCTGCCTCCAAACCTGCTGTGATTCCGCGCAGGTCCTAGTGCCTGCCTTGTGCCCTGCTGCCTCCAAACCTGCTGTGATTCCGCGCAGGTCCTAGTGCCTGCCTTGTGCCCTGCTGCCTCCAAACCTGCTGTGATTCCGCGCAGGTCCTAGTGCCTGCCTTGTGCCTGGCTGCCTCCAAACCTGCTGTGATTCCGCGCAGGTCCTAGTGCCTGCCTTGTGCCTGGCTGCCTCCAAACCTGCTGTGATTCCGCGCAGGTCCTAGTGCCTGCCTTGTGCCTGGCTGCCTCCAAACCTGCTGTGATTCCGCGCAGGTCCTAGTGCCTGCCTTGTGCCTGGCTGCCTCCAAACCTGCTGTGATTCCGTGCAGGTCCTAGTGCCTGCCTTGTGCCTGGCTGCCTCCAAACCTGCTGTGATTCCGCGCAGGTCCTAGTGCCTGCCTTGTGCCTGGCTGCCTCCAAACCTGCTGTGATTCCGTGCAGGTCCTAGTGCCTGCCTTGTGCCTGGTTGCCTCCAAACCTGCCCTGCCAGGATTCCACGCAGGTCCTAGTGCCTGCCTTGTGCCTGGCTGCCTCCAAACCTGCTGTGATTCCGCGCAGGTCCTAGTGCCTGCCTTGTGCCCTGCTGCCTCCAAACCTGCTGTGATTCCGCGCAGGTCCTAGTGCCTGCCTTGTGCCCTGCTGCCTCCAAACCTGCTGTGATTCCGCGCAGGTCCTAGTGCCTGCCTTGTGCCCTGCTGCCTCCAAACCTGCTGTGATTCCGCGCAGGTCCTAGTGCCTGCCTTGTGCCTGGCTGCCTCCAAACCTGCTGTGATTCCGTGCAGGTCCTAGTGCCTGCCTTGTGCCTGGTTGCCTCCAAACCTGCCCTGCCAGGATTCCACGCAGGTCCTAGTGCCTGCCTTGTGCCTGGCTGCCTCCAAACCTGCTGTGATTCCGTGCAGGTCCTAGTGCCTGCCTTGTGCCTGGCTGCCTCCAAACCTGCTGTGATTCCGCGCAGGTCCTAGTGCCTGCCTTGTGCCCTGCTGCCTCCAAACATGCTGTGATTCCGCGCAGGTCCTAGTGCCTGGCTGCCTCCAAACCTGCTGTGATTCTGCGCAGGTCCTAGTGCCTGCCTTGTGCCTGGCTGCCTCCAAACCTGCTGTGATTCCGCGCAGGTCCTAGTGCCTGCCTTGTGCCCTGCTACCTCCAAACCTGCTGTGATTCCACGCAGGTCCTAGTGCCTGCCTTGTGCCTGGCTGCCTCCAAACTTGCTGTGATTCCGCGCAGGTCCTAGTGCCTGCCTTGTGCCTGGCTGCCTCCAAACCTGCTGTGATTCCGCGCAGGTCCTAGTGCCTGCCTTGTGCCTTGCTGCCTCCAAACCTGCTGTGATTCCGCGCAGGTCCTAGTGCCTGCCTTGTGCCTGGCTGCCTCCAAACCTGCTGTGATTCCGCGCAGGTCCTAGTGCCTGCCTTGTGCCTGGCTGCCTCCAAACCTGCTGTGATTCCGCGCAGGTCCTAGTGCCTGCCTTGTGCCTGGCTGCCTCCAAACCTGCTGTGATTCCGCGCAGGTCCTAGTGCCTGCCTTGTGCCTGGCTGCCTCCAAACCTGCTGTGATTCCGTGCAGGTCCTAGTGCCTGCCTTGTGCCTGGCTGCCTCCAAACCTGCTGTGATTCCGCGCAGGTCCTAGTGCCTGCCTTGTGCCCTGCTGCCTCCAAACCTGCTGTGATTCCGCGCAGGTCCTAGTGCCTGCCTTGTGCCTGGCTGCCTCCAAACCTGCTGTGATTCCGTGCAGGTCCTAGTGCCTGCCTTGTGCCTGGTTGCCTCCAAACCTGCCCTGCCAGGATTCCACGCAGGTCCTAGTGCCTGCCTTGTGCCTGGCTGCCTCCAAACCTGCTGTGATTCCGCGCAGGTCCCAGTGCCTGCCTTGTGCCCTGCTGCCTCCAAACCTGCTGTGATTCCGCGCAGGTCCTAGTGCCTGCCTTGTGCCCTGCTGCCTCCAAACCTGCTGTGATTCCGCGCAGGTCCTAGTGCCTGCCTTGTGCCTGGCTGCCTCCAAACCTGCTGTGATTCCGTGCAGGTCCTAGTGCCTGCCTTGTGCCTGGTTGCCTCCAAACCTGCCCTGCCAGGATTCCACGCAGGTCCTAGTGCCTGCCTTGTGCCTGGCTGCCTCCAAACCTGCTGTGATTCCGCACAGGTCCTAGTGCCTGCCTTGTGCCTGGCTGCCTCCAAACCTGCTGTGATTCCGCGCAGGTCCTAGTGCCTGCTTTGTGCCCTGCTGCCTCCAAACATGCTGTGATTCCGCGCAGGTCCTAGTGCCTGGCTGCCTCCAAACCTGCTGTGATTCTGCGCAGGTCCTAGTGCCTGCCTTGTGCCTGGCTGCCTCCAAACCTGCTGTGATTCCGCGCAGGTCCTAGTGCCTGCCTTGTGCCCTGCTACCTCCAAACCTGCTGTGATTCCACGCAGGTCCTAGTGCCTGCCTTGTGCCTGGCTGCCTCCAAACTTGCTGTGATTCCGCGCAGGTCCTAGTGCCTGCCTTGTGCCTGGCTGCCTCCAAACCTGCTGTGATTCCGCGCAGGTCCTAGTGCCTGCCTTGTGCCTTGCTGCCTCCAAACCTGCTGTGATTCCGCGCAGGTCCTAGTGCCTGCCTTGTGCCTTGCTGCCTCCAAACCTGCTGTGATTCCGCGCAGGTCCTAGTGCCTGCCTTGTGCCTGGCTGCCTCCAAACCTGCTGTGATTCCGTGCAGGTCCTAGTGCCTGCCTTGTGCCTGGCTGCCTCCAAACCTGCCCTTCAAGGATTCCACGCAGGTCCTAGTGCCTGCCTTGTGCCTGGCTGCCTCCAAACCTGCTCTGATTCCGCACAGGTCCTAGTGCCTGCCTTGTGCCTGGCTGCCTCCAAACCTGCTGTGATTCCGCGCAGGTCCTAGTGCCTGCCTTGTGCCTTGCTGCCTCCAAACCTGCTGTGATTCCGCGCAGGTCCTAGTGCCTGGCTGCCTCCAAGCCCTGCCAGGATTCCACGCAGGTCCTAGTGCCTGCCTTGTGCCTGGCTGCCTCCAAACCTGCTGTGATTCCGCGCAGGTCCTAGTGCCTGCCTTGTGCCTTGCTGCCTCCAAACCTGCTGTGATTCCGCGCAGGTCCTAGTGCCTGCCTTGTGCCCGGCTGCCTCCAAACCTGCTGTGATTCCGCGCAGGTCCTAGTGCCTGCCTTGTGCCCTTCTGCCTCCAAACCTGCTGTGATTCCGCGCAGGTCCTAGTGCCTGCCTTGTGCCCTGCTGCC
The DNA here is from genome assembly GCA_023362775.1 of Charina bottae. Lineage (NCBI taxonomy): Eukaryota > Metazoa > Chordata > Lepidosauria > Squamata > Charinaidae > Charina > Charina bottae. The sequence goes on along the minus strand of JALMGJ010000002.1, from coordinate 49,220,909 downwards.
TCCAAACCTGCTGTGATTCCACGCAGGTCCTAGTGCCTGCCTTGTGCCTGGCTGCCTCCAAACTTGCTGTGATTCCGTGCAGGTCCTAGTGCCTGCCTTGTGCCCTGCTGCCTCCAAACCTGCTGTGATTCCGCGCAGGTCCTAGTGCCTGCCTTGTGCCTGGCTGCCTCCAAACCTGCTCTGATTCCGCGCAGGTCCTAGTGCCTGCCTTGTGCCCTGCTGCCTCCAAACCTGCTGTGATTCCGCGCAGGTCCTAGTGCCTGCCTTGTGCCCTGCTGCCTCCAAACCTGCTGTGATTCCGCGCAGGTCCTAGTGCCTGCCTTGTGCCTGGCTGCCTCCAAACCTGCTGTGATTCCGTGCAGGTCCTAGTGCCTGCCTTGTGCCTGGCTGCCTCCAAACCTGCCCTGCCAGGATTCCACGCAGGTCCTAGTGCCTGCCTTGTGCCTGGCTGCCTCCAAACCTGCTGTGATTCCGCACAGGTCCTAGTGCCTGCCTTGTGCCTGGCTGCCTCCAAACCTGCTGTGATTCCGCGCAGGTCCTAGTGCCTGCCTTGTGCCCTGCTGCCTCCAAACATGCTGTGATTCCGCGCAGGTCCTAGTGCCTGGCTGCCTCCAAACCTGCTGTGATTCCGCGCAGGTCCTAGTGCCTGCCTTGTGCCTGGCTGCCTCCAAACCTGCTGTGATTCCGCGCAGGTCCTAGTGCCTGCCTTGTGCCTGGCTGCCTCCAAACCTGCTGTGATTCCGCGCAGGTCCTAGTGCCTGCCTTGTGCCTTGCTGCCTCCAAACCTGCTGTGATTCCGCGCAGGTCCTAGTGCCTGCCTTGTGCCTGGCTGCCTCCAAACCTGCTGTGATTCCGTGCAGGTCCTAGTGCCTGCCTTGTGCCTGGCTGCCTCCAAACCTGCCCTTCCAGGATTCCACGCAGGTCCTAGTGCCTGCCTTGTGCCTGGCTGCCTCCAAACCTGCTGTGATTCCGCGCAGGTCCTAGTGCCTGCCTTGTGCCCTGCTGCCCCCAAACCTGCTGTGATTCCGCGCAGGTCCTAGTGCGTGGCTGCCTCCAAGCCCTGCCAGGATTCCACGCAGGTCCTAGTGCCTGCCTTGTGCCTGGCTGCCTCCAAACCTGCTGTGATTCCGCGCAGGTCCTACTGCCTGCCTTGTGCCCTGCTGCCTCCAAACCTGCTGTGATTCCGCGCAGGTCCTAGTGCCTGCCTTGTGCCCTGCTGCCTCCAAACCTGCTGTGATTCCGCGCAGGTCCTAGTGCCTGCCTTGTGCCTGGCTGCCTCCAAACCTGCTGTGATTCCGTGCAGGTCCTAGTGCCTGCCTTGTGCCCTGCTGCCTCCAAACCTGCTGTGATTCCGCGCAGGTCCTAGTGCCTGCCTTGTGCCCTGCTGCCTCCAAACCTGCTGTGATTCCACGCAGGTCCTAGTGCCTGCCTTGTGCCTGGCTGCCTCCAAACCTGCTGTGATTCCGTGCAGGTCCTAGTGCCTGCCTTGTGCCCTGCTGCCTCCAAACCTGCTGTGATTCCGCGCAGGTCCTAGTGCCTGCCTTGTGCCTGGCTGCCTCCAAACCTGCTGTGATTCCGCGCAGGTCCTAGTGCCTGCCTTGTGCCCTGCTGCCTCCAAACCTGCTGTGATTCCGCGCAGGTCCTAGTGCCTGCCTTGTGCCCTGCTGCCTCCAAACCTGCTGTGATTCCGCGCAGGTCCTAGTGCCTGCCTTGTGCCCTGCTGCCTCCAAACCTGCTGTGATTCCGCGCAGGTCCTAGTGCCTGCCTTGTGCCTTGCTGCCTCCAAACCTGCTGTGATTCCGCGCAGGTCCTAGTGCCTGCCTTGTGCCCGGCTGCCTCCAAACCTGCTGTGATTCCGCACAGGTCCTAGTGCCTGCCTTGTGCCCTGCTGCCTCCAAACCTGCTGTGATTCCGCGCAGGTCCTAGTGCCTGCCTTGTGCCCTGCTGCCTCCAAACCTGCTGTGATTCCGTGCAGGTCCTAGTGCCTGCCTTGTGCCCTGCTGCCTCCAAACATGCTGTGATTCCGCGCAGGTCCTAGTGCCTGGCTGCCTCCAAACCTGCTGTGATTCTGCGCAGGTCCTAGTGCCTGCCTTGTGCCTGGCTGCCTCCAAACCTGCTGTGATTCCGCGCAGGTCCTAGTGCCTGCCTTGTGCCCTGCTACCTCCAAACCTGCTGTGATTCCACGCAGGTCCTAGTGCCTGCCTTGTGCCTGGCTGCCTCCAAACTTGCTGTGATTCCGCGCAGGTCCTAGTGCCTGCCTTGTGCCTGGCTGCCTCCAAACCTGCTGTGATTCCCCGCAGGTCCTAGTGCCTGCCTTGTGCCTTGCTGCCTCCAAACCTTCTGTGATTCCGCGCAGGTCCTAGTGCCTGCCTTGTGCCTGGCTGCCTCCAAACCTGCTGTGATTCCGTGCAGGTCCTAGTGCCTGCCTTGTGCCTGGCTGCCTCCAAACCTGCCCTGCCAGGATTCCACGCAGGTCCTAGTGCCTGCCTTGTGCCTGGCTGCCTCCAAACCTGCTGTGATTCCGCACAGGTCCTAGTGCCTGCCTTGTGCCTGGCTGCCTCCAAACCTGCTGTGATTCCGCGCAGGTCCTAGTGCCTGCCTTGTGCCCTGCTGCCTCCAAACCTGCTGTGATTCCGCGCAGGTCCTAGTGCCTGGCTGCCTCCAAACCTGCTGTGATTCCGCGCAGGTCCTAGTGCCTGCCTTGTGCCTGGCTGCCTCCAAACCTGCTGTGATTCCACGCAGGTCCTAGTGCCTGCCTTGTGCCTGGCTGCCTCCAAACCTGCTGTGATTCCGCGCAGGTCCTAGTGCCTGCCTTGTGCCTGGCTGCCTCCAAACCTGCTGTGATTCCGCGCAGGTCCTAGTGCCTGCCTTGTGCCTGGCTGCCTCCAAACCTGCTGTGATTCTGTGCAGGTCCTAGTGCCTGCCTTGTGCCTGGCTGCCTCCAAACCTGCCCTGCCAGGATTCCACGCAGGTCCTAGTGCCTGCCTTGTGTCTGGCTGCCTCCAAACCTGCTGTGATTCTGTGCAGGTCCTAGTGCCTGCCTTGTGCCTGGCTGCCTCCAAACCTGCCCTGCCAGGATTCCACGCAGGTCCTAGTGCCTGCCTTGTGCCTGGCTGCCTCCAAACCTGCTGTGATTCCGCACAGGTCCTAGTGCCTGCCTTGTGCCTGGCTGCCTCCAAACCTGCTGTGATTCCGTGCAGGTCCTAGTGCCTGCCTTGTGCCTTGCTGCCTCCAAACCTGCTGTGATTCCGCGCAGGTCCTAGTGCCTGCCTTGTACCTGGCTGCCTCCAAACCTGCTGTGATTCCGCACAGGTCCTAGTGCCTGCCTTGTGCCTTGCTGCCTCCAAACCTGCTGTGATTCCACGCAGGTCCTAGTGTCTGCCTTGTGCCTTGCTGCCTCCAAACCTGCCCTGCCAGGATTCCACGCAGGTCCTAGTGCCTGCCTTGTGCCTGGCTGCCTCCAAACCTGCTGTGATTCCGCGCAGGTCCTAGTGCCTGCCTTGTGCCTGGCTGCCTCCAAACCTGCTGTGATTCCGCGCAGGTCCTAGTGCCTGCCTTGTGCCTGGCTGCCTCCAAACCTGCTGTGATTCCGCGCAGGTCCTAGTGCCTGCCTTGTGCCTGGCTGCCTCCAAACCTGCTGTGATTCCGTGCAGGTCCTAGTGCCTGCCTTGTGCCTGGCTGCCTCCAAACCTGCCCTGCCAGGATTCCACGCAGGTCCTAGTGCCTTCCTTGTGCCTGGCTGCCTCCAAACCTGCTGTGATTCCGCACAGGTCCTAGTGCCTGCCTTGTGCCTGGCTGCCTCCAAACCTGCTGTGATTCTGCGCAAGTCCTAGTGTCTGCCTTGTGCCTTGCTGCCTCCAAACCTGCTGTGATTCCGCGCAGGTCCTAGTGCCTGCCTTGTGCCTGGCTGCCTCCAAACCTGCTGTGATTCCGCACAGGTCCTAGTGCCTGCCTTGTGCCTGGCTGCCTCCAAACCTGCTGTGATTCCACGCAGGTCCTAGTGCCTGCCTTGTGCCTTGCTGCCTCCAAACCTGCTGTGACTCCGCGCAGGTCCTAGTGCCTGCCTTGTGCCTGGCTGCCTCCAAACCTGCTGTGATTCCACGCAGGTCCTAGTGCCTGCCTTGTGCCTTGCTGTAAGAGTGTGTCGCGAAATGATGCATGTCTAAAAAGTGTGTCACTGACATGAAAAGTTTGGAAAGCTCTGCTCTAGGGTACTAGCCATCCCCAAACATGCCATGACAAAACACGAGGAGAGTTCAGTAGATGAGTATATTCTCTGCAATCCAAATAATCGTGTTTTATATGTTTATGGCATTGGGCTACTCACTGTGCACTTTGATTAATCCTCCTACTAGATCAAATGTGTCTTGTACAAACCCTTTGTAGTTTTTAGCTTCTCTTCTTCATGTCCCTTTTTGATAAAATCAGCCCCAACCAGTTCCTTCTTTTCAGCTTATTCTTTGATTTTGATCAATCTTATTTCAAATTCTAATTATTCATTCTCTCGAAGTACTCCCAAAGTCTGACTTCACAGACTAATCCTGATGGACTTCAAACTACATTCATCAAAGTATCCATCATGCCTTGAACGCTTCTAGAAAAAATCCTGAAGTTTTGTACATTTGAGAGGACAAACAAATTCCAGGAGATTCCAGACTACTTTGGATTTATCTGAAAGATAATCAGATGCCATTCATTTGCTCAAAGTTCTTTTGAGCTTCAGTAATAATAGCTTTCTTTAAACATATAACATAAAGGTAGGGTTAGCTGATGAGTAAGTCTATTCAGCATAAATATCTGAGATGCAGTGGAGTCTCTATCGGGGGCACCAATTCCATCCACCAAATTGTTTCCATCATCATCATCATCATCATCATCATCATCATCATCATCATCTTATCCCACCTTTTTTATATATGACTCAAGGCGGCAAACATACAGTATCTAATATTCCTGCCTCCTGTTTTCCCCACAACAACAACCCTGTGAGGTGGATTACCCAAAGAGAGAGTGAATTACCCAAAGTCACCCAGCCAGCTTTCCTGCCTAAGGGAGGCCTAAAACATGGTGCAGAACAGAGAAGGGATCACCTGGTGTCCTACTTTTCATCTCTATTCTGCTGCCATTAGGTACATAAAAGGGTTAAAGCTGGAACAACCCAAGGCCACTCCCTTTGGGAATGCCCATACTAATTGCCCAGTCTTGTATCCAGTGGCTTTGGAGAGTTCTGTGCATTTTGATTGACACAGTTTTTCTTATTTATTTGTGCCTTTGAGTCAGTGTTGACTCCTGGCGACTGCCTGGACAAGTTCCTGCAGTTTTTTTGGCAAGACTTTTGGAAGTGTTTTGCCCTTGCCTTCTTCCTAGGGCTGAGAGAGAGTGACTGGCCCAAGATCACCCAGCTGGCTTTGTTCTTAAGGCGGGACTAGAACTCATCCCCCTCCCCCCATTTCTAGCTTGGTGCCTTTAACCATTACACCAAACTGGGTCTCATTGATATAGACAATGTAAATCCATATACATATTTCTCTCTCCCTTCCTTTGCATGTCTTTTATCCCATTTTTGCCAGTTAATTCTTTTTGATGTCTGCTGATGTTTAATAAATCAACATCAAACTATATTTTTGCTAGCTGGAGTGAGTGTTGTAGGTGCTTGCTCTGATCTGGATATTGAGATTGACTGGGAGTGTGCTGGGCACAAACTAAATTGGGTATTACCCACAGTAATTTTCCAACAAAAGGGTTATGGGCCCAGCAGGGAGGCAGAAGTAAACTCTGAGCACCTGGGAGCACCCCAAAGCACCCCAGTCATAAAAACACTCTTAAGGAGAAAACTAACAAAAGCCACCATTTTGCCAAAGCTTAACTTGAAGCAAAGCTCTTTTGGACCTTCCAAGTGACTTTGCAGGAAAGACATCTGCATCCTATTTGTTGATTTGATACCATATTTTTCTACTCTGCTGAGTACTCAAGGGAACTAATAAAGAGAAACAATATAAGATGTTAAAAATAACAGTTGAACATGAAAATGAAAATAATTTTACAGCTAAAAATTAATTAACCAGGCATGTTGCGGGTCCTGTCCACAAAGGAATGTCGTCTGATGGGACCCAGGAGGAGAGTCTTTTCTGCCATGGCACCTGCCCTTTGGAACATCATTCCCCCAAGGTCAGATTGGCCCCAACCTTGCTGGCCTTCAGGAAGAGCCTGAAAATGTGGCTTTGCAATCTGTTACAACAGTGCTGAAAAAGGAGATTTATGACCGGTCCTCAAACTTGTGGCCATCACAGTGTCCCCACAGTCATGTGATCATGATTCAGGCTCTCAGCAACTGATACATATTTACGATGGTCACACCCATTGCCATTTGTGAACTTCACAGCCGGCTTCATTTCCTTTAACAAGACTGGAGCTGAGTATCTTCTCACCTTTGGGAAATAAGATGGCCCCTTTACTTCTAAGAATGAAGCCAAGCTGCACTGTTGCTTTGCTAGTCTGGTTCAACAGCCGCAACTGACATTTGCAATTGCTAAAAAGGCTTCCAGTTGCCTACTGTAAAACTCTTCCGGCTTTTGCAAGGACCACTCAAAGCCACAAAGCTTTTTCAAGACAAATTGCAATGCATCACCCCTTCACCTCAATAAGGCATAGTGTGTTGCCTTCATGGCACAAAGCTGCCTCCACAGAACTAGTAAGTATTAACCTCTAGATAAGGCCATGTTGAGTTTTCTGTTTAGGTTGCTTCTTTAATTAAGGCATGCATTTCCCAATCTTTGGTAAATTGTCATGCCAGTACAATTTGAAAGACAAGTTAAAAGTTAAAAGCCAAACAGCTACAAAATATACAGTCAACTAAACTAAATAGCAGTTAGAACATCAGTAGAGAACTCCTGCATCTGAAGTACCATTTCCTTTCTGATCTTAAGAAAAAAAAAATAAAGTGCTAGAAAAGCAGATGACTTTATTTATTTATTTATTTATTTATTTATTTATTTATTTATTTATTTCAATTTAGATGCTGCCTGACTCTAGATGACTCTGGATGGCTTACATTAAAAAAGTAAGAACAGTTTTAAAAAAGAAAAGAGAAAAGAAAGAAACAGATCCCATGCATCCAGAGAGCAAACTCTACAATAAAACATCTACTTGGATCACGTCAGGAGAAGAAACTAGCTGTTCCCCATGTTTGGGAGGTCGGTGGGGGTTAAGTTTGGAGGTATCATTTCTCTGTAATGGGGCCAGCTTTCTGGAATGGTTTCCCATGGGAGATTTGGTTGGCTCCCACATTATCCACCTTCTAGAAATATTTGGAAATTGAGCTTTTCTGGAAGGCATTTGGGGGTTGATGCCAGGCATGTTTAAGGGCTGAAAACATTGGATCTTTTATTATGTATTACTGTGCTATTTTTTGGTTTGATGAGCCACCAAGAATCTACTTAAGTTTGTGGTGCGATATAAATGTGATAGATGATAGATGATAGACGATAGACAGACAGGAGAGAGAAGAGAGAGAGAGAGAAAGAGAATTAATACAATGTTTGTAGGACAAACCCTTCCTGATGCTGTTGAACTATGTCTCCCCACCTCCCTCACCATCAGCCATGCTAGCTAGGATTGCTGGGTGTTGTACTTTAGCCATTTTAAGAGGGCTACAAGAGCCCTACCCTGACATATGGACTACAGGTAGTCCTCATTTAACAACGCTAATTGGGACTGGAAACTCCGTCGTTCAATGATGCGATCTTGGGGGAGAGAAATCTGGATCTAGGGCTTGGACAAGCCATCCATGTGTAAAAGAATTCCAGTTCCCTTTCAGTATGTTTGGTTGACCAGTTCAAGAGAGGGGGAGAGGGTTGAAAGGAGAGGGTGGTTGGGAGACAAAAGTCCCTTTGGATGATCCCTGGCTGAATTGATCTGGACCAATGGTGCTTGGCAAAGAAAAAAAGTCAGAGGGTTGAGTTGGGGCTTGTGGGTTCTGGACAGAAATGTGGGATTGAGTGAATGGGGTTGGGAGAATTATCAGCCTCCTGAGAAAGGCTGCTGATGTGGGACTGTGACCTTTATTACATTTTCCTTTAAAAGTTAAATAAGCTACAGGCTTCTATTCCCATATTAATGAATATGCATTGAGATAAAACAGAAATCAAGTAAGATTTACAGTCTAGAGGACTCCTGGTTCTATAGATGGTATGTATTAAAAAGTGGAGCATGAAACGTATGTATTAAGGCAGTGTTTCTCAACCTTGGCAACTTTAAGATGTGCTGGCTGGGGAATTTTGGGAGTTGAAGTCCACCCAGCTGGGAGTTGCCAAGGTTGAGAAACACTGTAATAAGGGAGCTTCTGGTGGGAATGGCGGTCTGAGCGGCTGTGTCCACTGTTTCGGTGGGCGGAGCAGACAGCACGGCGGCTTTAATGTGGTGTTTTGGTTTAATATGTAGCAAGAGATTGATTATGGAAATTTTGTATATCCTTGCTGTTAACAGTTGGAAGCCCCATCTTCCTGTATATCTAAAAAAAATTTCTTCTCTTGTGTTTCTACACTTGTTTAGTTTTTTCTTCTTTTGTAGTTTTTTTGTTTTTATTGTAGTTTTTATTCTTTCCTTGAAACTTAATAAAATTTAATATAAAAAGAGAGAGAAACACTGTAATAAGGGAAGAGCATATTGAGAAACACTTTGGAAAATGTAGCATAAGCAAAACTTCATTAAGCTTTATGGATTCTTTTTCAATGGAGTCTGAGCAAAAGAAAATCTTAAGAATCTTTCTGGATGCATTCACTGGACATCAACTAATTCTCCCACCACTGGTGGTGGGAGCCTTTCATGCTAAGAGCCTTTAACTTTGCCAAAACGTTTCCTCCAGGAGCATCAGTGACTGGTATTAAGCTTTTCACAAGTCTACCAAGTAACTCTTCCCCTCTGAAGTCTGTTTAATTTGATTTAGATACAATAAATTTTACAATGAAATAGATAAAAACAAATAAAATACATCATGTAAAATAAAAACACAGAGCAGCCAAGCATCAGAAAACCACCATCAATGGGCTTCCGGTGGGAATGGCAGACTGAACGGCTGTGCCGTCTGGTTCAGCGGGCAGAGCTGACAACGCGGTAACTTTTTTCGGACTCAATCAGGTTTTCCTGAAGCCCAGAAACGTTATCTAGATCAAGGAGAATACCTGGAATCATCCCATCTGTCCTACGGATGGCTGCTTGCAGCCAGAAAATTGCAAACAGCGTTTCACGTTCGACTGGTAAGAGCCAGCTGGGAGGCGGGGACGTCATCACTTTCCAAGCCGCACTGTAGCCTTGAAGGAACATTAAGACCAGCCACCCCATTTCTAAGTCACCAATTTGTATTTTTTTAAAGTATATGTACCCCAAGAGAGGCTTTCTACAGCGAGGAGAAGCTGGTTCACTTGGTGCTTAACGTTATTTTTGGGATTACTTTTTTTTTAAAAAAAATCTTTTAAGTTTTGGATTTCGTTTTCCTTCCAAAGGAAATTCCAAAGATTGAGAGTAAACAATTGTCTTCCTGTTATTATTTTGGTATTAAATTTGAAGATAATAGCATTTTCCTTCACGTTGAATTGGCTGATTTGAACCTTCAGCTTTCTGTTTTCACTTTCCCTTGAGAGCTCTCTGCTATCTCACTCTCACTTTGTGTAAACACACTCTGGAACTCTCCCATATCTTCGACTTTTGCTGGTTAAGCTCCTGGGGGGCGGCATAATCTACTGCATGAGACATGGAGGATTTCAAACAGATTTTTTTCTGACTTTCACCAGGATTTCAAACAGATTTTTTTCTGACTTTCACCAGGATTTTAAACAGATTTCTTCTGACTTCTATCAAGCTTTTATGCAAGATACCCAGGACATTGTGGAAAATATGAGATCTTAAATGTGCCATCAGGTTGGGGATGTGGCGGATGAAATTGAGGAATTTAAGAGCGATAGAAGGGGTTTTTTTAAGACTGAGATTGGGATTTTTATTGAGATGCTGGATGAAGATTGGATAATGGAGTTGGAGAAATCTAGGGGAGAGAGTGATCTGCAAGCCATAAGTAGGGTCGATCTCCTGGTGGAATGCCATGAAAAGAACCTGGAATTTTTGAGGGGGGCAGCTGGGCTCTTTGATTTTCTTAAGAAGAAAGCTCTGTGCATATCTTGGGGATATGTAACTGCTTTGGTTTATTTTGAAGTAGGATAAGTGTTAAAGAATGTTCATCTGGTTTGCTTTAAGGATTTGATTGATGTTATTCCCTTTTAAAGATATGGAATTACTGTTTTGAATTTTCTTTGCTTTTTGGGTTTATTAAGATTGGGATTATTAAAATTGTTGTACTATTAAGTATAATAGCAGACAACTTACATGCTTTTTAATTTGATTCTTATTATAGTAGACAGAAATGTATAGAATAGTGGTTTTTGTTGTTTATTCAGTCGCTTCTGACTCTTCGTGACTTCATGGACCAGCCCACGCCAGAGCTTCCTCTCGGCCGTCACCATCCCCAGCTCCCCCATGGTTGAGTCTGTCACCTCCAGAATATCATCCATCCATCTTGCCCTTGGTCGGCCCCTCTTCCTTTTGCCTTCCACTTTCCCTAGCAAGAATAGTGGTATGAAGGGAATAATTAAATATGTTTTATCTTTTGGAGGGGAGAAAGATGTTTAGGAGGTTTCTATGAACTTTCCCCCCCTTTATTTTAATATAAGGGGGAGGAGTAACTGTACTTAGTGATTTTTATTATGTGTTAAAGTGGAATGACTTATAGAAATAATGTGGTGTTTTGGTTTAATATAGAGCAAGAGATTGATTATGGAAATTTTTAAATATCCTTGATGTTAAAAGTTGGAAGCCACATCTTTTTGTAAATTTGAAAAAAAATTCTCTTGTGTTTCCGCACTTTTTAAGTTTTTTTTCTTTCTTTGTAGTTTTTATTCTTCTCTTGAAACCTAATAAAATTTACTATAAAAGAAAACCACCATCAACAAAGCCAAGAGACAGGCTTTATCACACTTCTGGGGTCCCAGGCCTGAGCGCAAAACCAAGGTTTTAGGGTCTTGCAAATGGCCAGCAGGGTTGGTGTTAATCTCATCTCAGGTGGAAGGATGTTCCACAGGGCAGGGGCCACAGCAGAAAAGGCCATCCTCCTAGCCCCTGCCAGCTGACACTCCTTGCTGACAGCACCAGGAGTATGCCCCTCCTGCCAAACTGGGGGGATAGGTAGAAAGAGTTGGAGAGAGGCGGTCCCATGAGTAGCCTGGTCCCAAGCCATGAAGGGCTTTAAAGCTAACTACCAGCGCCTTGAATTGCACCTGGAAGCACACTGGAAGCCAACACAGCTCCTGGAGGGTTGTTTTTTTTTCCCTTTAATGCAGAAAAGTCTATTTGGTGCAAATCTGCAGTGTGCTCACAAAAGGGAGATTTAAGTTTCATAAGATGACTGTCAAGATGAACATGGATAGTCACATTTACCAAGAAGCAAATAGACCCAGTAGAATCTTTGCAGGCCTCAAAGCATCATTGCAAATAAATGTGACGGTGGAGGCATTGCTGAATATGCAAGTGCATTTATTTGTTTAATTACCAGGATCTGCATCCATTTGCAATCCATGCCTCAGTTATAAACAACAAGAGTGGGACTGCAATAAATAGACTTACATTTCAGCAGAGAAGCTTTCTGGCTTTCTTAAAAGCCAGCTCCCTAGACTGTGCTATATGGTTTTCATCTGCAGTTATAGTTTTCATTTATACAAATTAGCAGGCATGATTCCTGCATTTATTGTTTCTTTGAGTTTATGCACATCCTGAAATGAAATAAGAATCACATTCTGTAATACCATTTGTCATATAAAGTGCCTTGTACGAAAGGAGATTCAAATAAATTAGGAAGTAGATGAGAGTGAAAACCCAGTTATTCCTTTGCTGAAGCTGGAAAAATTAACAATGAAACATATGGTGGTTTCACCTTGCAAGGGTATTAGGAGACAAGACTACACAAACAGTAATGATATGTGGTTATTTGTTTATATATAGCAAAAATGGGTAGGTTTTTTCTCTGTGGGCCACACTTCGCAACAATGGTACTCCAAAAGTAGGAAGTCACAGAACAAAAACTGAAATAGATTTTATTTAAACGTCATGTTAATGAACATTAAAGCAGTTAAGTATAATTAATAAGTTACTCCTCATATATTTAATACTTCCCCCTCCTATCGCATTACAAAAAGTACAATTTGGTTGCACCATTTGGAGACAGTTTGGAGGTGATACCCAAGCCTTCTGGGAGATGGGAGGCTGCAGATGGGGTGTCACTAGCTTACAGCTGACCTTGGCCATGGACCCTTTTCTATAATTCTTCATCCCCAATCCAGATGGACAAGAGGGAAGTCTGGTATCAGTAAGGTGTCCCACATTGTCCTGGCCTTTCATTGTCTTCTTTTTTTTTCATAAGAATTTTATTAGATTTAAGTCAAAGATAAAAACTACAAAAAACAAAAAAGTACAAAAAGAAAAAAAAACTAAAGAAGTGTGAAAAACACAAGAGAATTTTTTTTTAAAAGATTACAAGAAGAGGTGACTTCTGACCTTTAACAGCAAGGGTATACAACAAATTTCCATAATCAATCTCTTACTCTATATTAAACCAAAATCACATTATTTCTATAAATCATTCCATTGGCACATTATAAAAATCACTAAATACAGTCGCTCCATCCCCTTATATTAAAAGCAAAAGAAGAAATATCTATCTATCTATCATCTATCTATCTATCTATCTATCTATCTATCTATCTATCTATCTATCTATCATCTATCTATCTCAGGGGTCCCCAACCTGTTAGGAACTGGGCCACGGGGCTCCCACCCACAAACCGCACCCCCTCCCACACAATTGGTTTCCGCCCACAAACCCCGCCCCCCAGTGCTTGTGATTGGCTCCCACCCACAAACCCTGCCCCCAGTGCATGTGATTGGCTCCCGCCTGCAAACCCTGCCCCCAGTCCATGGAAATCCCAGAAACCCTGCCCCCCCAGTCCACAGAAATCCCGGAAACCTCACCCCCCAGTCTGTGGAAAAGTAGTCTTTTGAAACCGGTCCCTGGCGCCAAAAAGGTTGGGGACCCCTGATATATATCAACCTCCTAATCAGCTCCCCCCCAAAGATAACAATTATTTGATTATTTCCTTCCTACTACTATTCCATACATTTTTGTCTACTATAATAAGAATCAAACTAAAAAGCATATAAATTGTCTGCCATTATAAATTATATCCTAATCATATTAAGCCTAAAACCAAGCATTTATTATTATACCTTATTAATCTTAATCCAAATCATTAAAAATTAATGAAGTCAAACAAACCCTAAAAGCAATCCAGATAAATATTCTTAAACCCTTACCCCACTTCAAAATAAACCAGAGCATTTACATATCCCCACAATACACACAGAGATTTTTTCATAAAGAAATCAAACAGCCCAACTGCCCCCATTAAAAAATCAGACTTCTCAACAGAAAGCCTACCATGCATAATAACCCCTTCTTTTCCATAACATTCCATCAGAAAATCAATTTCACTAATGGCTTGCAACTCAGTCTGTCCCTTTAATTTCTTCATCTCGACTATCCACTCTTCATCTAGTGTTATTTATTTAGTACAAAAATTTAGTACAAAAAATAATAACAGGGAGACGATTACATACTCTCAACCTTCCTTAATATTTGGATGGAAAGCAAACTCCAAGACTTAAAAAGAATTTTTTAAAAAAATTAATCACAAAATTAATCACAAAAATAACAATAAGCACCAAGAGAGCACATTTCTCCTTGCTGTAGAAAGCCTCTCTTAGGGTACAGATACTTGAAAGAAAAATAAATTGGGTGGTTTAGAAGTGGGGTGGCCAGTCTTAATGTCCCTTTAAGGCTACAGTGCGGCTTGGAAATGATGACGCCCCAGCTTCCCGGCTGCTCTTGCCGGTCGATCGCGAACGCTGTTTGCAATCTTCTGGCTGTAAGCAGCCTTCCCGAGGACAAATGGGGTGATTCCATGTGTTTTCCTTTGTCTGAAAAAATGCTCCTGAGCTTCAGGGAAAACCTGCCTGAGCTCGAAAAATTGCCGCGTTGTCAGTTCTGCTCGCGGAGCCCACGAGCACAGCTGTTCAGTCCGCCATGTCCCCACCGAAAGTCCGGCCTTCGTTGTCTTTTGAAGCATCAGAGGTTTCTGTCTGAGATTAGACAGCATCATGGGCTCTTCCAAGCAGCCAGACTGTCCATCTCATCAACCTTGTTTATGCCAAGAAATACTCTTATCTATTTTCTCTAGTGCCCTTTATTGCCAACTGAAATCTTTCTTGAATATGGATCTCTTGGAAAATGGCAATAGAACTAATGCAGTCTTAAACAGAACAAGGAATATATTGGTGTTTTTAAAATATATATTCCTTGGCTGAGCTGAGCCTTCCAAGAAGGGAGTGTATTAGTTGATGCTGCAAAACAAAAGATGCAAGGCTGCATCGGTCATGCTTCAGGATAATAGCTTCAAAAGCTATTATCCTTCCCAAAAAGTGAAATATTTCATGGGCTAGAACATTTGGCACATCTATGCTGTGCAGTGCACAGTGGTGCGGAACTGAACGCCTTTAGTTTATTCCCTTTAACCAGGCTGCACGTGCAGGAGAGCAGTTCCACCCATTGCAACTTCGTGTTCTTCAGAGGAAGATTGGATCTAGCCATCGGGTGCGCTGGCAGATGCACACAGTAGTAATGCTGAAGCATTTGTGGCAGAGCTACATAGGAAGAAAAAAAAGTGTGTGTGTGTGGGGCGGGGGAAGAGCATACTGAACTCTTTTTTGAAATACAACTATTGCTGTGGAAGCCTTGCACTACCCTCTCCCCTCCGCTCTGGCCATCCCACATCTGGCGAAGCAATCAGGAAACAATCTTCCTACAAGGGGCAAAGTAAGCCACTCTAAGAAAAAGAAGGAGTCCTTATTGTTCAATAGGACAAAATCTGGTCTTCCTTCTTGGATTTAACAGACAGCAGATCTAAATCTTTAGCAGGTAGCAGCACCTACTGTAGCTAACTATGGATAATTCCTAGAAAAGCTAATTAGGGTCAGACCTGATTAAGACTTGGATGGAAGGCTACCAGAAATCCCAGGGTTGTAGGCTATATGGGGAGTCAAAAACAACAATTCTTGAAGAAGTATCTCTTCTGCATTGGTGGTGGTGGTGGTGGTGGTGGTGGTGGTGGAGGAGGAGGAGGAGGAGGAGAAGATTCTTCACAGGAGGGTTTACTTGTTAAGATCTAAGATTAAGATTTCCTTGTTAAATTGGGCACAAAGGGGTCCTAGGCAAGGTGAGTTTTATGTATCACCTTCTCCTATCCACTAGCTGCAGAAACTGCCCCATTTATCTCCTGTTCTTATTTGGCATTGGTGCTTGCAATAATATCTCCCTCCAGTTCAACTTCCAACACAGAAGTGGAACATGATATAAACGTATTTCACAAGAGCTCAAATTATTAAAGTTGAAGCTGCTGCGCTGCATGACATTTCATATAAAAGAATTTTATGAAGAATAATAGGTAGTGGAACCAATCAGAGGCAGCCTTTTGGGGATACACTGGGAAGGCAATGCTTCATTATGTACTGCAGGCCTACCAAAGTCAGCATGTGATTGGTTCAACTGCCTGGAACTTGCGCTTTGTAAAATTCTTTTATTAAAAAGTTGCGTGGGCCATTATTTTAGCCTTACTCATAGCCCTTACCGGACTGAAGCCTTGGATGAACAGAGGCACAATTGTGGAAGCACCCTGGAGAAGAAACTTACCAAAGTTGTTCTTGTTACTTTTTGTTTTGTTTGGAAACTTCTTTTCCCATAATTTATTTGAATGCTGTTTACTGAGAATCCACCTGAGGTAGTAACTACTATTCTGTTGCAGTGTATTCTGAATTATCTGTAAATATTCACTTCTGGGATCTCTGAAGGCTTTGAGGGCTTTATGACAGATCTCCATTTTGTCTTGTAATAATTACAGAGGAGTAGCTATGGAGCATGTAGCAGAAATAATGTACTACTGAAGAGTCTTTGACTTAACCATTCTTTCCATGATGGTTCATAGCTATTCTCTTGTCCACCAAGCTGGAAAAAATTGGAATTCCTGCATCTTTCATGTGGAACCTGCCTCTTCATTTTGTCCCTCTCTTTTCTCCATCTTGTGGTTCTGCTCTATCCTTTTCTAAGACACACCAACTTGAATGAAAAGCACTCTGTTGGTAGCAATCCTGAGTTTATCCCAAGAGATTAACTCTTTTTAGAAAAGCTCTTGGATTATTAATATAACATCCCTGTAAAAGAACCACTGGCAAAAATACCCAGATGAAACCTAGTATAATATTACAGTTAATGAATGGGAACGTTGAGTAATGTGACAGACCCTTCATTATAACTGTGCTGTGAGTTTGAGCATAGTTTACCAGCTGCTTTTGAACTCTTGTGCCATTGAATTCTGGGGCGATATATTTGATACAGTATTTCTCAGATCGTTATAATTGAATTCCTCTATCCTCTGTTCCTTCCTCTATTTACCTGAGTGACCTTTGGAGAATTATAGATCTGCTATTTATATCTTGGTGTAAGGAGGAGAAAGTACATACAATAATCACAAAGTTGGCAGATAATAGATTAGGGTCTGCCCATCTGTGTGAGAAATGAGTAAGACTTCAGTCTCTCTGTATTTATTTTAACGGAGGGCTGAGAGAATGCTTTGCTTGCTCAGGCAATTTTGCACATCCTTCTCTTGCCAAAGATGAGAATTCCATTCTAAAAGCTGCTTGTTAGAAGCTGTTGAGCCAAACTGGGAGATATTCAAGTATTTGTTCAAACTGCATTCAAGTGTTTGAGTGATTCCTTTTCTTTTCAAGAGGACTTTTGATTGCTTTTCTGGAGCTAAGGTTAAAAGGGAAAGGGAGGGAAGTTTTGGATGGGCTAAGGAGCATTTCTGTCTAAGGCAGTGTTTCTCAACCTTAGTAACTTTAAGATGTGTGGACATCAACTCCCAAAATTCCCCAGGCAGCATGCTGGCTGGGGAGTTCTGGGAGTTGAAGTCCACATATCTTAAAGTTGTCAAGGTTGAGAAACATTGCTCTAAGGCAAGGGTCGGAAATGGCGGCTCGCGAGCCAGATGCGGCTCTTTGGCCCCTTGAGTGAGGCTCTTCCGCAGCTGAACTCACCCCCGCCCCTTCCACGTGATAGGCCCCCGCCCGCAAACCCCGCCCCCTGGCTCTCGCACTGAGCGAGGCCCGGCGCGGCAGGGAGGCAGCGCCATCTCCAGCCGCAGCAGCCCCTGAAGCCGCTCCTGCGCCGCCTCCGACAGCGCCGCGTCCCGGGCCAGCAGCGCCTCCCTGCCGTGGCTTATTCGGGCGGGTGGGAGGGCGTGGGGGAGCCGCACAGGCGCCGCGGGGGGCGGGCCGCCCGCCCGCCCGCCTGCTTGCCTCCCTCTGCGAGGCCCCCGATCCAGCTTGGATCCCGGGAAGGCAGCGGGGGGCCTCGTGGAGGGAGGCAAACAGGCAGGTAAGTGGGCAGGCCTCGTTTCCCGCCCCCCATCATCTTCTTCGCTCAACACGGGCGGGCGGAAGCGGCCGAGGGGGGCAGGCCCGGCGGCGGAGGACAGGGCTGCCCGCCCGCCTGCCTGCCTGCCTCTCTCTGCGAGGCCCCCGATCCGGCTTGGATCCCGGGAAGGCAGCGGGGGGCCTCGTGGAGGGAGGCAAGCAGGCAGGTAAGCGGGCAGGCCTCGTTTCCCGCCCCCCATCATCTTCTTCGCTCAACACGGGCGGGCGAAGAGCAGCCGTGGGGGGGGGGGGGCGGGCGGCGATGACAAGCGGCGCGCTCCAGGCTTCCAGCGTGCCCGGGCCTCGCGGAGGGAGGCAAGCCCAGCTGCCCGGGCTCCAGGGAGATCAGCTCCGGCGGGATCTGTGGCGAAGAGCGGCCGTGGGGGGGGCGGGCGGCGACGTCGACAAGCAGCGCGCTTCAGGCTTCCAGCGCGCCTGGGCCTCATGGAGGGAGGCAAGCCCAGCTGCCTGGGGTCCAGGGAGATCAGCTCCAGCGGGATCTGTGGCGAAGAGCGGCCGTGGGGGGGGGGGGCGGCGATGACAAGCGGCGCGCTTCAGGCTTTCAGCGCTGGAAGGTGGCCCGGGCCTCCTTCCAGCGTGCCTGGGCCTCGCGGAGGGAGGCAAGCCCAGCTGCCCGGGGTCCAGGGAGATCAGCTCCGGTGGGATCTGTGGCAAAGAGCGGCCGGGGGGGGGCGGGCGGCGACGACAAGCGGCGCGCTTCAGGATTTCAGCGGTGGAAGGCGGCCCGGGAGGAGGAGGAGTCTCCCGCCTGCAAACCCCGCCCCCTTCCACGTGATTGGCCCCCGCCCGCAAACCTTGCCCCCTTCCACGCAATTGGCCCCCGCCCGCAAACCCCGCCCCCTCCACGTGATTGGCCCCCACCCGCAAACCCCGCCCCCTTCCACGCGATTGGCCCCCGCCCGCAAACCCCTCCCCCTGGCTCTCTAGCATTTCAAAATGTGCACGAGCATGTCAAAATGGCTCCCGGCATAAAAAGTTTGCCGACCCCTGCTCTAAGGCAGAGCTTTCCAAACTGTGTGTCGCGACACAAAAGTGTGTCGCCACACACAGCGTGGTGTGTCGCCACACCACCCGGAAGTGGCGGCGCGTGCGTGCAAGGCGGCAGCGGCAGCCACTGCTGCTGCCGTACACGTGTGCACTGCCACACGCCCCCTGTGCCGCCACCGTGCACGTGCGCGCCACCGCACGCCCCCGCGCCGCCACCGTGCACGTGCGCACCGCCGCACGCCCCCCCGTGCCGCCGCTGTGCGCACGCGCGCACCACCACCATGCTGCTGCCACTGCCACTGGTGTGTCACCAGCGGCGGCACTTTGGAAAGCCCTGCTCTAAGGAGTAAAACTCCCTGTTGCTTCATTCTGGGTTAGAGGATGCTACCACATGTTTTGAGGGGGCTGTGGATTGGCAACTACACCAGCTCTTACTGGAAATAGAGGGAAATACATAGAAATAATTCCAAGTTACATGAAGTGGGAGTTGTTTTAAAAAAGTGATTCAAAGTTTGTCAGTGGTAACTACTTTTATGTTGCAGGTGGAAGCTGACATAGAAGGCTTGACTTATGTTTTCATCAAATACAATAATTAACTCAGGGCTTTCCAAAGTGCCGCCGCGACACACTCAGTGGCGGCGGCGGCGACACGCGCGCGCACGGTGATGGCGCGGGGGGGGCCGTGCGGCGGCACGCTCGCACGGCGGCGGCGCGGTGGGGCGTGCGGCGGCGCGCATGCATGGTGGTGGCGCGGGAGGGGCGTGCGGCGGCATGGGGGGCGCGCACCGCCGCTTCCGGGTGGTGTGGTGACACACCACGCTGTGTGTGGCGACACACTTTTGTGTCGCGACACACAGTTTGGAAAGCTCTGAATTAACTATTGGTTGAAGGTTGTGGAAAGATCATCATCATCATCATCATCATCTTATTTATTAACTTTCTATAGCGTCCTTCCTCCAAGAATGTAGGGTGGTGTATAAGACTACCTCACCATCAGTCTGGCAACAATCCCATGAAGTTACTTGTAGGATGAAGCAGTTGTTGCCCCAAAGTCAAGGAACATTTAGTTCCTCCTGGGGGTGGTTAGCTTAGTAATATCCTCCTTTTAAGAACATACCATCTCTTGGATTTTTCTATTTATTTTATAGTGGATTTTAGATGTATAGGTTTTTAACTTTTTAATAATATGATTGTAAACCACCCAGAGTCTACCGTGGTAGAGATGGGCGGTGATAAATCCAAATAATAAATAAATAATAATAAACATATTTCATAGCTGATTGGAATCCTGGTAGCCCTTTTCTGAATGAGAAATTGTATTCAAAGGCATAAACTTTCATGAGCTGCAGCTCTGTTCAGGAGATACAATGGGGTGGCTAAATAGATGCAGGATTTAAGTTGAGAGGAGGTTTGGGGGGAGGGAGGGGAAGATGGGTTGGTAATTGGGACCGGCAACTCCGTTGCTAAGCAACACGGTTTAAAGCACAATGTCACATGACCGGACTGACTTATGACAGCAGTTGCAGCAGTCCCAGTTGCTGTCATTAGGCAAATCCCACATGGTCGCAGCATCCTGCAGTCATGTGAACATGTGAGCAACCTCCTCTCGGCTTCCCCATTGTCTTTACTTGTCAGAAGCCAGCTGTGAAGGTCACAAATGGCAATCAATGTGACTGCAGGACACTGCAATGTCATAATTGTGAGCTGGCTGCCAAGCACCCAGTCATGATTACATGACCACGGGATGCTGCGACGGTCACAAACTGCAAGGACCCGTTGTAAGTCCCCCTCGTTCAGTGCCATCGTAACTTCGAATGGTCACCGAATGAGTGGTTGTTCACTGAAGACTAGCTGTAATTGGTGTGTACCCATTATAAGCTGTACACCAAACTGGATGATTAAATTACCTTAAACCAACTTCCTGGTATAATTATTCCAGAAGAATAGAGATTTGTTGTACTTCTCATTCTCATTATTTTAGAAGAACATCTTATTTTCTTCCCCAGTCACCCTTTTGATTTTAAGCGCACTCTACAAGCCAGAACTGGTCCAAGACATTTTGTTGCCTGAGTTGAAGTATAAGATGTCTTCCTATCACCCATTCCACACACAGAAGCTTATTTGGCTTCAATACTGCCAATGGGGCAGCATTCACCACTATAGCTAGGTTACCCGTCTAGGTGGTGCACCACAGGCTTGGAAGCACACAGAATTCAGACAGAAATGGCTGGATGGAGGTGTTCATGAGGAACAACTACTGCGTCTCCTAGTAATTGCCCATTTGCCTCAGATGGTAGGACTGGCCTTCCTAGGGGACCATAATAAACCCCAATAACTTCACATGTGTCATAAAGTTATTGTGCAAATCATGCAACTTATACCATGCTTACATCATTTAAATGATGGCATCATAGCACATGTCATGTCACCTGCCCCCTTCTTGACATCCTACCCCAAAATTAAAATAACTTTGACCCAATCTACACTACAGCCCACTTGACACACATCAATCTAGATGGTGTTGTCTTTGAAAAAGCTACTACTTTAATTTTTTAATTTTCTAAACTATATTTTATTTTTATTTATTTATTTACCATATTTATATCCCGCCCATCTCCCTCACAAGGAGGGACCCTGGGCAGTTCAATATATCATTGAGGGAGCAAGTCTAATATCAACAGGGAGGCCATTCCAGAGAACAGACATAGTCACTGAGAAGCAGTACCTCTTAGTTTTAGCCCCCCTCCCCATTTCCTGGAACTAGGGTACTGACAGCAGTTTTTCTTGGGACAACTGCACCGGCTAGGTTGATACTAGTTGGACTATGTGATCCTGGAGGTATCTACAGTAGATATCAAGACTTATAGACCTTTATAGGTCGAATCAGCACTTTAAATTGTTCCCCGAAGCCTACTGGAAGCTAGTATGGGGCTACCACACCAAAGCTCTTATTCTGGTCAGAGTGATACCTTTGTTGCAGTCCATTCCCATCTACCAAGAACACTCCATTGTCTGCAAGGGAGGCAGTCCTCATCCAAGGCTTCAGGCTTCCATACGTCTTTACCAATTTGTTCTCCTGACTTAATAGCTCAATTAATTAATTAAATCATTGCTTAATAGCTGCTCTGTCAATTGCTGAGGCTGGCTGACTTGTTGATAATGCCAGCTATTATACTAACCAAGTCAGCTCTGGGGACTGCAATTCCACAATATGATGCACCTCTCACAAACTTTCCTGGGTTTGTTATTGCTCTAAGAACTCTACCAAATAGAAGATTAACTGTGCGAATGCAGATAAGGATCCATAGCTGTTCTTAACCATCAGGCTCATCTCAACATCCTCTTCCAGGTCCCTTGGGAAGAAGGAAGTTGTTCTCTAAGTAAGTTTATCATTTCCTATTGGACTAAATTAATAAGTCAAACTTACCTTCAAATACTAAAACCCATATATATAAGAAGCAGGACAGTAAGAGTATTGGTGCCTTTGAACTTTGGTGTTGGAGAAGACTCCTGAGAATATCGTGGACAGCCAAGAAAACAAACCAATGGATTATCGAACAAATCAACCCAGTGGTGTCACTTGAGACACAAATGACCAGGCTCAAATTGTCCTACTTTGGACACATTATGTGAAGACCCAGCTCTCTGGGAAAGGCTCTAATGCTGGGAAAGGTGGAAGGAAAGAGAAGAAGAGGACGACCAGCAGCAAGGAGGATGGACTCAGGTAAAGTGGCAATGAGTGCACTGTTGGAAGACCTGGAGGACCAGGTTAGGGGCAGATCATCATGGAGGAAACCTATCTTTGTGGTTGCTAAGAGTTGACACTGACTTGATGGCACATAATCAATCAATACGTATGTATATGTATATTCACACACACACACACATACATGCCTGCACACAAATATACCTACACGCATACATACAACATGTGTGTATATTAGGGATTGATGGCTTTTTCTGTTCCAATGGCCAAACGTAACTTTGAATGGCATACTGGGGACTGCACCCTGGAAAGCAATTAGTGGGTTCAGGAGGCAAAAATAAATGTTTTTTTTAATATTAATTTAACTAAAATTAAGTGTAGTAATACTTAATTTTAGTTAAATTAATATTAAAAAAAAAAAAAAACATTTATTTTTGCCTCCTGAACCCACTAATTGCTTTCCAGGGTGCAGTCCCCAGTATGCCATTCAAAATCCCCTTCATGGATCACTGCCTTGTCGTGGCGAAGGGGCTTGCGTAACTCAATGAAGTCAGGTCAAGAAGAACAGGTCATGATGGAGAGTTCTGACAAAACGTGGTCCACTGGAGGAGGAAATGGCAAACCACTCCAGTATCCTTGCCAAGAAAACCCATGGACAGTATCAAAAGGCTAAAAGATATGACGCCGGAAGATGAGCCCCTCAGGTCGGAAGGTGTCCAAAATGCTACTGGGGAAGAGCGGAGGGCAATTCCGAGTAGCTCCAGAAAGTGTGAAACGGCTGGGCCAAAGCCGAAAGGACGCTCAGTTGTGGATGTGTCTGGAAGTGGAAGGAAAGTCCAATGCTGTAAAGAACAATATTGCATAGGAACCTGGAATGTAAGAACTATGAATCAAGGTAAGCTGGATGTGGTCAAACATGAGATGACAAGATTGAACATCGACATATTGGGAATCAGCGAACTAAAATGGACAGGAATGGGCGAATTTAATTCAGGAGACCATTATATATACTACTGTGGGCAAGAATCCCTTAGAAGAAATGGAGTAGCTCTCATAGTCAATAAAAGAGTGGGAAAGGCAGTACTGGGGTACAACCTCAAAAACGACAGAATGCTTTCAGTTCGAATCCAAGGCAAACCATTCAACATCACAGTGATCCAAGTCTATGCCCCAACCACTGATGCTGAAGAAGCTGAAGTTGACCGGTTCTATGAAGACCTACAACACCTTCTAGAACTAACACCAAAAAAAGATGTCCTTTTCATCATAGGGGACTGGAATGCTAAGGTAGGAAGTCAAAAAATAACCGGAATAACAGGCAAGTTCGGCCTCGGAGTACAAAATGAAGCAGGGCAAAGGCTAATAGAGTTTTGTCAAGAGAACACGCTGGTCATAGCAAACACTCTTTTCCAACAACACAAGAGACGACTCTCCACATGGACAGCACCAGATGGTCAATACCGAAATCAGATTGATTATATACTTTGCAGCCAAAGATGGAGAAGCTCTATACAATCAGCAAAAACAAGACCTGGAGCTGACTGTGGCTCAGATCATGAGCTTCTTATCGCAAAATTTAGGCTTAAATTGAAGAATGTAGAGAAAACCACTAGACCAATCAGGTATGACCTAAATCATATCCCTTATGAATATACAGTGGAAGTGAGGAATAGATTTAAAGGATTAGATCTGGTAGACAGAGTGCCTGAAGAATTATGGATGGAGGTTCGTAACATTGTACAGGAGGCAGCAACTAAAACCATCCCAAAGAAAAAGAAATGCAAGAAAGCAAAGTGGCTGACTGATGAGGCTTTACAAATAGCTGAGGAAAGAAGGGAAGCAAAAGGCAAGGGAGAAAGGGAAAGATATAAACAACTGAATGCAGAATTCCAGAGAATAGCAAGGAGAGATAAGAAGGCCTTCTTAAATGAACAATGCAAAGAAATCGAGGAAAACAATAGAATGGGGAAGACTAGAGATCTCTTCAAGAAAATCGGAGATATCAAGGGAAGGTTTTGTGCAAAGATGGGCATGATAAAGGACAAAAAAGGCAGGGACCTAACAGAAGCAGAAGAGATTAAGAAGAGGTGGCAAGAATACACAGAAGAACTATACAAGAAAGATCTTAATATCCCTGATAAATACGATGGTGTGGTCACTGACCTTGAGCCGGACATCCTAGAGAGTGAAGTCAAGTGGGCCTTAGGAAGCATTACTAACAACAAAGCTAGCGGAGAAGACAGTATCCCAGCTGAGCTATTTAAAATCCTAAAAGATGATGCTGTTAAAGTGCTGCACTCAATATGCCAACAAATTTGGAAAACTCAACAGTGGCCACAGGATTGGAAAAGGTCAGTTTACGTTCCAATTCCAAAGAAAGGCAATGCCAAAGAATGTTCAAACTACCGTACAATTGCACTCATTTCACATGCCAGCAAGGTTATGCTCAAAATCCTACAAGCTAGGCTTCAGCAGCATGTGAACCGAGAACTACCAGAAGTGCAAGCTGGGTTTCGAAGAGGCAGAGGAACTAGAGATCAGATTGCCAACATTCGCTGGATCATGGAAAAAGCAAGAGAGTTCCAGAAAAACATCTACTTCTGCTTCATTGACTACGCTAAAGCCTTTGATTGTGTGGATCACAACAAACTGTGGCAAATTCTTAAAGAGATGGGAGTACCAGACCACCTTACCTGTCTCCTGAGAAACCTGTATGTGGGTCAAGAAGCAACAGTTAGAACCGGACATGGAACAACCGACTGGTTCAAAATTGGGAAAGGAGTACGACAAGGCTGTATATTATCACCCTGCTTATTTAACTTATATGCAGAGTACATCATGAGAAATGCCGGGCTGGATGAATCACAAGCCGGAGTTAAGATTGCCGGGAAAAATATCAACAACCTCAGATATGCAGACGATACCACCCTAATGGCAGAAAGAGAAGAGGAACTAAAGAGCCTCTTGATGAGGGTGAAAGAGGAGAGTGCAAAAGCTGGCTTGAAACTCAACATTAAAAAAACCCAGATCATGGCATCTGGTCCCATCACTTCCTGGCAAATAGAAGGGGAAGAAATGGAAGCAGTGACAGATTTCATTTTCTTGGGCTCCAAGATCACCGCAGACGGTGACTGCAGCCATGAAATTAAAAGACGCTTGCTCCTTGGAAGGAAAGCTATGGCAAACCTAGACAGCATATTAAAAAGCAGAGACATCACCTTGCCGACAAAGGTCCGTATAGTTAAAGCTATGGTTTTTCCAGTAGCAATGTATGGCTGTGAGAGTTGGACCATAAGGAAGGCTGAGCGCCGAAGAATTGATGCTTTCGAGCTGTGGTGCTGGAGAAGACTCTTGAGAGTCCCTTGGACTGCAAGGAGGTCAAACCAGTCAATCCTAAAGGAAATCAACCCTGACTGCTCATTGGAAGGACAGATGCTGAAGCTGAAGCTCAAATACTTTGGCCACCTAATGAGAAGAGAGGACTCACTGGAAAAGACCCTGATGCTGGGAAAGACTGAGGGCAAAAGGAGAAGGGGACGTCAGAGGATGAGATGGTTAGATAGCATCACCGATGTAATGAACATGAATTTGAGTAAACTCCGAGAGACAGTGGAGGACAGGAAGGCCTGGCGTGCTATGGTCCATGAGGTCACGAAGAGTCGGACATGACTGAACGACTGAACAACAACAACAACAACAAGTATAGTAATATGTTTATTATGTAGTATTTAATAATGTTAAATGAATTTAATGTTAAATTTGCCATGAAATTAAAAGACGCTTGCTCCTTGGGAGGAAAGCTATGGCAAACCTAGACAGCATATTAAAAAGCAGAGACATCACCTTGCCGACAAAGGTCCGTATAGTTAAAGCTATGGTTTTCCCAGTAGTAATGTATGGCTGTGAGAGTTGGACCATAAGGAAGGCTGAGCGCCGAAGAATTGATGCTTTCGAACTGTGGTGCTGGAGAAGACTCTTGAGAGTCCCTTGGAGTGCAAGGAGGTCAAACCAGTCAATCCTAAAGGAAATCAACCCTGACTGCTCATTGGAAGGACAGATGCTGAAGCTGAAGCTCAAATACTTTGGCCACCTAATGCGAAGAGACGAAAAGACCCTGATGCTGGGAAAGACTGAAGGCAAAAAGAGAAGGGGACGGCAGAGGATGAGATGGTTAGATAGCATCACCGATGTAATGAACATGAATTTGAGTAAAGTCCGAGAGACAGTGGAGGACAGGAAGGCCTGGCGTGCTATGGTCCATGGGGTCACGAAGAGTCGGACACGACTAAGCGACTGAACAACAACAACAGCAATTTAATAATGTTGTCATTTAGACACTGAGAGCCAGTCTGGTATAGTGGTTAAGGCACCAGGCTAGAAACTCAGAGACCATGAGTTCTAGTCCCACCTTAGGCACAGAGCCAGCTGGGTGACCTTGGGCCAGTCACTTTCTCTCAGCCCAAGGAAGAAGGCAATGGCAATCCACTTCTGAAAAAACTTGCCAAGAAACTGCAGGGACTTCTCCAGGTAGTCACCAGGAATCAAAAAGTTACTCTAAGGCCCTAAAAAGTATTTACCTTTTGGAGGTCTCTGTGATCCACACTGTAGGCTTTGGGGGGTTGCAAGTGGCCCAAGAATTCCAGATTTCCCTCTTCCACTATAGACAGAGCAGGATCAGTTAGAACTTGTTTGCAGCTGCCCTGAAATGAACTGAAGGTGGTGACTTCTCTGTGCTGTACACTGAAACTCTGGGTTGGCTACATCCATTCTGGCCAACCGTTGGAAGATCCTAGTTAGGGATGACCACCAAGACATAGTATTTTAATTAGATACAGAAGAAGAGAGTATTTCATTTCTACTTGAACCTTATTTCTTTATGATTTTCCAGTACCTTCTAAACAATCCCCAAATTTCATAGCTTCCCCCTCCCATGGACCCACCTGCTTCACCACAATCCCTTCTCAACAGTAAAGATGGCTGTGTTTGAACTTTATCTGAATATCAAGGTCTTCCTGAACACTAATTATTCTTCTTGAATTCTGCTTCCTGGACTGTCTTTCTGACCTAGTCTTTGGTCATCTTTTCTGGCTTCTCCCACAGGCACTTGACAACTTCAATGTCAAATTCTTTGACAACTGAAACCTATTACTGGAAATAAAGAA
The DNA here is from genome assembly GCA_023362775.1 of Charina bottae. NCBI lineage: Eukaryota > Metazoa > Chordata > Lepidosauria > Squamata > Charinaidae > Charina > Charina bottae. The sequence goes on along the minus strand of JALMGJ010000002.1, from coordinate 49,193,411 downwards.
TAAAGACTAAAGTGATACAAGAGAAACCAGCTCCAAACTCTAATTTCAGTGTCCTCTACTGTAATCAAACATGTCTCAAGGTCCATCAAGGATGTTGAAAGCAAAGTGACTGGGCAAATTGAGTATATGCACTCCAAAAATCACCATATCCTCTTGTCAAAAACTACCTCTAGCTATCACTGAAGAATCTTCTGATTCTTCAAATCATAAATAAGTTTTGTGAGGTTTTCTTTATTTGCTCCCTGCTCCCATTCCATTTTTTTAAAGCCAACTTTCTTGCAGATTCCACTGGTCTTGAAGTCCTTTACAGCAGTCCCCAACCTTTTTGGCACCAGGGACCGGTTTCGTGGAAGAGAATTTTTCCACGGACCCGGGGTGGGGGGGGATGGTGTCGGATTCTGACTTCTCATAAGGAGCGTGCAACCTAGATCCCTCGCATGCGCAGTTTACAGTAGGGTTCGCGCTCCTATGAGAATCTAATGCCGCCGCTGATCTGACAGGAGGCGGAGCTCAGGCGGTAATGCGAGCGATGGGGAGCGGCTGTAAATACAGATGAAGCTTCGCTCGCTCGCCCACCGCTCACCTCCTGCTGTGCGGCCCGGTTCCTAACAGGCCACGGACCGGTACTGGTCCGTGGCCTGGTGGTTGGGGACCCCTGCTTTAGAAGATAGTATTACTCAGTGGTCCTGCTGCAGAGCAATACTGTTGATGTGCAAATGAGTTCAGCTGCCATGAAACTTAGAGGCAACAAAAAGACAGTCGACCTGCTGTGCTGGGCTCGTGGAACAATTTTGTTTCACCCTAAATTAAACAAGAAGAAATAAATAAAAGGAAAAATGGATCAGAGAAATGTGCTCAGTGCACCAAAGATCTGAGGAACTTCTTCAAATAGCAGAATCAGGTGAATTGTGCACTGTGAGCGCAGTTGTTAATTCATATGGGTAGCATTCATGTATCCTACATTGCATGGCTTTGCCTCTATTTGTTATACAGGCATGAGCCTCTCTTCCTATGTGTTTTCCACTCTATCCAAAATCCAGTGGCTCTCTAATGGGGGACAGAGAGGCTGGAAGAGGAAGGACAAAGGATTCCCTTGAGCAATGCGTGTTCTCCTCTCTCCTCTTCTGCTTCCCAAACTCGGATTGTTCTGCAAAGCAAACCTTTACATTGTCACTGAAAACAGAAAAGTAGCAAAGGTGACCTCCTGGTTCATTGACCGTATTGGGAATCTATATTTTACTCTGGGCAGAGCTGAATCAGGACCTTCAAGAAGTCCACAAACAAGCTCCAAGTCAGTTTTACCCAAACTGGACCTCTTAGGACAGAAGTAATCCAAGTGACTGAGCAAGCTAAAGAAGCCACGCAACATCGGAAAGGTTGGCTTCATTGTATTTTTGCGTAACATTTTCTCATCTCGGGTCTCCTACTGCTCAATGCAAAGCAGGAGGAAATATTTTTGAGTACATTATTGCTAATGTCTTCTGCACTTTTCTAAATTATTGTCTACCTTACGTATAATCAGACTCACAAACACCTACCACATTTCACGTAATGAAATTTGAGCCCAGTTTATTAAGACTTTATTGGAACAAACCGATGAAGAATCTCTTAGCTTCTCTCTCTCTAATTAGGATAATAATGTATTATAAAGTGTAGGAAGATTTTGTATGGCTGCCAGCAGAATCTGACAATGGCTAATGTCTGATTTAATTTACAATTGGATGCTTTTATCTAATAAACTGTGAAGCTATTACATGGTAGTATAGTTAGTTATATACTGTATAATTGTGCCATTCTGTTGCTCAATATTCTGTTCAGAGATTTTGCTCTGTAGGGGCATTAGTTTTCCTTTCTTTGCTAGCTGGTGTTCATAAAATAAAGATTGATACTAATATTCATACCTTCTACATACATAAAGAATTGATGCTGCAACTAATTATTGGCCTTTGAAGATACTACGATTTATAAAAAGAAGACCCCCTGATTATACGTGTTTCGGGGACGAAGACTGGCCACAACAATATCTGGAGAAGCACAGAATTAGTTATATCGTCCACCCAGGCTGATTGGGGAATTCTGGGAACTGCAACCCCAACATACCTGGAGGAGGCCAGACTGGGGAAGGTGGGCTTAAAGAGACCTCTGAAGGAGTTCCCCCCAGTAGAGTCTTTCTCAAGTTTTTTCCAGCTTGGCATCCTTCATGCATGTTAGGACAACACCCTCTGGGAGTTACAGCTGGGCACACCTAGAAGTAGGGACATCCGCCAGTAAAAAAGTCAAGGTAGTGGCCATGACGGTATAATTGCAGCCATCATTTTAACTTTTTTGAGCCCTCCTCCCATAGATACCTATCTCAGGAGGGCATCAAAAATTGTCTTAAAACAAAAGTAATTCCCATTCCCAAGTTAAGTAGGAGCTAGGCTGTTTATGATTTTGTTCATTAAAAATCTTAGTAAATGAAACATGTAGAGTTCTCCAGTGCTTTAACTCTCCTTCTTCCTTACTATAGCCTGAGCCAGTAGGTTACCTATTATCGGGTGGGTTTTCTGCCACTTGAGAAAAAAGGGCTCTGCTGAAACCTAGCCATGCACAATCAATAGCGCCCCTGGAAATGGTGATTCTCTGGGTGCACCACAAAAGCCAGGGCCAGTGGGTGCTGTAGAGCTGTTTGTGCTTGGAGACCCCTTTTTGCAAATGCAGACTCCCCTTTGCTGGTAAAAAGATCTCAAGGTGACATCACTCTGCATCCATGGAGTTCTCTTGGCAGTGGCCTGCCTTTGCCTTCCTCCGGTTACCTTTTCACAATATGTACAAGCTGGATTCAAGTATCCCTTGTGAACTGCACTCTGAGAAGGCTGATACTTGATCCTGTTGTCAGATACAACTGAGCAATTGCTGTCATTTCCTCGTCAAAGACGGAAGTGGATATGAAGCATACTTTCTGAAATATTTCAGCAAAATATGGAGGAATTTCCACACTTCCTCAGCTGGTCAGGTGCAAACATTGACATGAGAATCCTGTGCATAGCCATTTTGTATGTATGCAGGCTGTTTTATTTACTAATTTTGGAAATGACAAATGCACATGAGATACAGACACTACTGCAGTCTTCCTCAACCTGGCACCACACAAGGAAGTAGGAAAGGTGATTCCCAGAATTCCGAGCCAGCATGACTCTTGCATCCCCAGCACAGATTGCCCATGTTTATGTGCGAAATACTGGACCAAAATGCAGTGTAGTTTATAACGAGTCTATAAATTGTCAGGGGGTTGTCTCTCTGATTTAAGATTTCCATTGTTTTCCTTAGATAATTAAGAACATTTTATTAGGCTGATGCCTGTTGGGGAGGGAACTTCAGAAGAAAATGTCAGTGCTGATGCCCAGTTCAGGAAAAATCATCCTTAGCTGGTTGGTCTTCAGACCAGCTTTGACTTTCAATATATTTCAGCATGAAATAAACAAAACAAAAAAACTGATTCCAGAGCAAAAGGTAGAGTGATAGAGTAGGTCAGAAGTCTCTAGTAAATAATATGAGTTGAATGTAAGTTGTGTCAACTATTTCCTAACCCCCAAAAGGAGAGTGGTGGTAGTGGTGGTGAAGATGATGGTTTTGATGATTTGACTGGGCTGACAGGTGATGTTTGGTGGTGGTGGGAAAATCATAGGACAATTGGCAATCCTAATGATGTGTCTAAGGAGGCCAAAGCTTTGGATATTGATGAGTAACAATGCACTTCATTTTGTATCACTGCAATCTTTCACGTAATTTCTATGAGATCTTTCATTGTCAGAAGAGTCGATGAAGGTTCTCAGTCATCCAGGTAGAATTGTCTGTAGCTTGAATCATGTCAACTGGATTTCTATTTTCTCAGTGGAAACGTTTTGCTCCTTATCCAAGAAGCTTCTTCAGTCTGAGCAAAGTTTGTAAGGGAATCCTTAAATATGTTTCTAGGGTGGCTGTGTGACCTTGCACCGGGGCTAGGTCATGGTTATTTGAGATGTTTATTTTTAAGTCCCTTTATCATCCAACGGAGGATCGTTAAGATTACCTTGCTGTTGTTGAGATTGCGAAATGGTCTTAATCTTCCTAGGCACAGAAGACAAAGCAGGAAGGAAAATAGGGGAAAGATTGTGCCTGAGGCCCCCACCTCTATTCAAAGAAGGATTTTCCAAGTTGGCATAAATGGATTCCTTGACCCCTCTTTCAAACCACTTATCTTCCCTGTCTAAAATGTGAACATTAATGTCCTCAAATGAGTGTCCTTTTTCCTTTAGATGAAGGTAAACTGCTGACTCTGGTCCTGTGGTGTTACTCCTCCTGTGTTGGGCCATCCTCCTGTACAAAGGTTGTTTGGTTTCTCCAATGTAGAGCTCAGAGCACTCCTCACTGCACTGGATTGCATACACTACATTGCTTTTCTTGTGTTTTGGAGTTTGATCTTTGGGGTGTACAAGCCTCTGTCTCAGTGTGTTGGTGGGTTTGAAATATACAGGTATGTGGTGTTTGCCAAATCCTTCTTTGCCAAATCCTTCTTTGAATAGAGGTGGGGGCCTCAGGCACAATCTTTCCCCTATTTTCCTTCCTGCTTTGTCTTCTGTGCCTAGGAAGATTAAGACCATTTCGCAATCTCAACAACAGCAAGGTAATCTTAACGATCCTCCTTTAGATGATAAAAGGACTTAAAAATAAACATCTCAAATAACCATGACCTAGCCCCGGTGCAAGGTCACACAGCCACCCTAGAAACAAATTTAAGGATTCCCTTACAAACTTTGCTCAGACTGAAGAAGCTTCTTGGATAAGGAGCAAAACGTTTCCACTGAGAAAATAGAAATCCAGTTGACATGATTCAAGCTACAGATTGTCAGAAGAGGTTCTGCTTTCAATTTGCTCCCCACCCTAAAACCACCTGCACACAAACCAGCTGTGCGGACATCTGCTTTAAAGACTACTGCACAAAAACACTCAATGTTAGGATTATATAGGATCAAGGAAGACCTGTACATTATGCTCCAAAGTCCATTTTGTGGGGGTCGGTGGGTGTCCTGACCCGACTAAGACTTGAAGCAGGAAGGGGTGGAATATACTGTAGTCTTTTATTTACAATTAAATACACAATATATTTATTGTGTAAATATATTTTATTTACAATTAAATACAATATATATATATATATATATATATATATATATATATATATATATATATATAGCAAGCGACACGTGCTCACGGAATTCGGGTTGCCTGTGGTGATCAGTTCTGGGTTGGCACGCACGTGGGCAGCCACCACGTGGCAGCTATGCAAGGCGCCAGTCCCAAGTCTCTGGCGCGAAGCTCGGCTGGGTTGCAAGGCAAGGCTCTGGCGTAGAGGCAAGGCAAGGCCCAAGCGGGGATTCTGGCGCGGCGACGGGATCGCGATTCACTCCAGGTTGCAGTAAGGAACATGAACGGTTGTCTCTGGTGACTGGAACCGGCTGCGTTCTCTTTTTTATCCCTTGAGTTTCCCGCCGTTTGCGGCTTGAAGCCAATCGTGCCTCGCATTGCTCGGCCCGCCTTTCCCATCTCCTTTCTCGCATGCTGATAGGTGGAGGCGAGTCTTCTGCCAGGCTGCCTCCAATCAGTGGTTCTGGATTTGATTCGAATTTTGCGCCATCCCCGTCCTTTCCCGCTTCTTCTGCTACCAGTCCTTCCTCCTCTGACCCAGACTCAGCCTCCATCCTGACAATGGGTTGTAATTTAATTCCCTTTTGTTGCCTAAATTTTTGTTGTCTATTGTTGCCTATGTTGCTTTCTCAATTCTGTCCTTCCTACCAGGACTCAAAAACCTGTTTGAACAAATATGAATATTAAAATGGTACTGGCTTGGTCTCTCTTGCCGAGGATTATAAGACCCTGAGATCTGCCACCAAGAAGACTCTCTTTTAAATTCCCAGCAATCAAGCCAAGCTCATGATAGGAGAAAAAAACTTTAAGATAGATTGGCCTCGAGTCTGTTGAGCTTTATAGAGCTTTATTGAAATCTGCCTGGAAATGGAATGGTAGCTAATGAAGTTGATGTAAAAAGGAAGTTGTATTTATTCTTTAACCAGCCCTGACCAATAGTCTGGCTGCAACATGCTGGATTAACTGACATTCCTGAAATGGGATTAAACATTTCCAGGGATGGGTGCAGGAAGCATGCTAACCTTAGTTGTTCAAATGCTTTACTGAAACTTGGACATTAAGTTTCAAAACTAATCCAAAGCAGCATAACAAATCTCTCGGGAATTTCCTATCCAGCCAAACTGAATCCCCATTCCTTGATCTGCTTTTCAACTGAGCAAAAGTGGCTGTGCCTTGTTTGGATTACGATTCCAGTCCATTGCCAACTTCAAGCACTGGTCTTCAGTTTGAACTACTTTCATAGATTTTGAGGGAAAGGAGAGATGGGTTTGGATGTCATCAGCATAATGGTCCATGACACTGAAGGCTAAGGAAGGACTCTTCCAGATGATCAGCTTTTCTACCACCCAGCCCTTCTTAATACAGATTAAAATACAAAGGTATCTGCTTTTATTATTTCAGCACAATTATATTCATCTGTTTGTGAGTTTAGGGGTTGTAGAGAACCATCAGCCAATCAGTGTTTGCCCTTCCTGGCTAATATCTAAGCACAGAGAACTGCCAGCCAGTCAACTGCCAACCTGCTACTTTTAAGATGGTCAACAATTGTAAGCCTTGACCAGCTTACTCAACTCCATGCCCCAAAGCCCCCAATCCCTTCTCTATCTTCACAAAAAGTAAATAAAGAGCCAACATTCCATTCTCCCATGCTGGGTGAGTTTTGCCTATGCTTTTGAATCTTGTTTTCCAATCAAATATCACAAGCAGTTTGAGGGAAACTCAAATCTGAATTGGGTAAAAGACAAGGTAGGCTGCCAAAAGTATAAACAGAAGTACTGAAAACTCTTCAAACTTTCCCACTTAGCAGGGGCGCAATTCGCTATTGCCTTCCAAGTGCTAGTAGGCCAGCAATTCTGCATTTGGGCTTTTTGTTCTGTTAACTAACAGAACATTTAGGCTTGTTGTTCTGTTCTGTTTTGTTTTGTTTTCTAGCCAGGTCAGCAAACTGCAAGTGATAGGCTCCCAACAACTGGGAGGTGGGAGCAGGCAAGAATCCCCTCCAATGAAAGCACAGATAATCTCATTAAACACTAGGCAATAATACATTGGAAAGCCATTTTGGTCTAGTTGTTAAGGTGCTGGACTAAGAGTACGGAAACCTGATTTTCAGTCCTGCCTTAGGCATAGGCCAACTAGGTTTTTGGGGAGGCAGTTACTCTCTCTCAGTCATAGGAAGAAAGCAATGGCAAACCACTTCCAAAAATGTTGCCTACAAAACTGCATGGACTTGAGCATGTAGTTGCCAGGAGTCAAGAGTGACTTGAAAGCAAAAATAGAAAGAAAAGGAAAAAGAAAGATAACACTGACATTTCTGAAGGGGCATTCACTGCATTGAAATGGCCCAGAGTCCATTTTTGACGGAGATGGGCGGTGATGAAATTTGATAAATAAATAAAATAAATGAATAAATAAATTTTCCTGTTCAGGGATACAATGCCACTGGCCAAGGGCTATGTGTCAGCCCTTCAAGGTAGGCCAGGACAGGAAACAGACTCCCCAAGGACTACTGGAACTCTACTTTATTGTTGCAGGGTATAATAACAAAAACTTGAAAGTCTTCCTCCTACCTTCCCATATATCAAAGAGCATCAAGGCAGGGCAATCTTGAGTTTCTTTCTCATTCCTCCTCCCTTGCAGCTGGTGTTTACATAATGGCTGCTGAACTCCATCTCTGTATTCCTCTACGTCATGCCAACAATCCCCCAGTTACAATAGCATGCAATCAGTGAAGTCTTTTATTTAAATATTAAATGGCATTAGGGACAAGAAGAAAACTTGAAGAACGTTATAAGCAAATTGTAGCAATGGCGTTGAATAGGAATCACCTAACACCATCTTCTAAAATTCTTCCTTGAAGAAAAAGTGGAACTGCTCCAAAACAGTGAATCTGATAGTCCATCTACCAAATTGAGAGTTCATCAGCTAACTTATCATGTAAACAATATATATGTAAGGGGCGTGGTGGCTCAGCGGGTAAGACGCTAGGCTTGTCGATCGGAAGATCGCAAGTTCGGAGGTTCAAATCCCTAGTCCTGCGTGACGGAGTGAGCTCCCACACTCACCCCAGCTCTTGCCAACCTAGCAATTTGCAAGCATGGAAATGCAAGTAGATGAATAGGTACCATTTTGGTGGATAGGTAACAGCGTTCTGCGTGCGTCATGCCAGCCACATGACCGTGGAAGCATCTTTGGACAATGCTGGCTCTTCAGCTAACAAACAGAAATGAGCACCAGCCCCTAGAGTTGGACACGACTGCACAAATGTGCGGGAGGAACCTTTACCTTTTTAAACCTACTGACTAATCCTTAACATGATAATAAGATAATTGATATAATTAATTTTCATAAAAATAAGCTCTTTAGCCCATTAGATTAAAGGGGGCATGGTGGCTCAGCAGGTAAGATGCCAGGCTTGTCCATCGGAAGATCGCAAGTTCGGAGGTTCGAATCCCTAGTCCCGTGTGACGGAGTGAGCTCCCGCACTCGCCCCGGCTCTTGCCGACCTAGCAATTTGAAAGCATGCAAATGCAAGTAGATAAATAGGTACCACTTCGGTGGGATGGTAACAGCATTCCGCGCGCGTCATGCGGCCACATCACCGTGGAAGTATCTTTGGACAATGCTGGCTCTTCGGCTAACAAACGGAGATGAGCACCGGCCCCTAGAGTTGGACACGACTGCACAAATGTGCGGGGGGATCCTTTACCTTTACCTTTTAAACAATATATAGGATATCTTCACTTTATCTTAGACCTTCATTTAACAAGCACACAGAACTATCATTCTTGCACAGTTATTAGGCAACTTTCTTACAGGAGAGTCTTCCTTGCTCTGAATTCAAATGTTATCCATTATTTAGATAGCTAGATCTATATATAATTCATTATTAACTTTCCTATGAGCTTCTCTGAGCTCTAATTTGAACTAATACAGCTGGAATGAAGAAATGTAAATTTTTGTGTCTCAAAGAAGTAAAAGCAAAGAAACAAGCAGAAGACAAACTTCCAGGCTCAGCTGAGTCTGAGACTCATTGATATTTATGCAGAAATGAAGGTCTATAAAATGCTTTCACTCTTCTGCTTGTTCAGTAATAGATTATGGCGTCCAAATTATCCCAACTCAGCCTGATTAAAGTAAAAATGATGCTCTAAAAATAACACTTTGTCCATTGAAATTCAGAGCATGAAACTATCAATGGCCTGCAAGTAGAAAAGGAAACATTTCAGTCCAGGGCCTGTGGCAATGAACCTTGCAGCTTCTCAGAAATTTTCTTTCCCTGCAGGAAAGGCTTCTGTTTTTCTGTCTTATTCTCTTGGTGGTTGAGACTTCCTTTCCACTTTTTATCTTTTTTATTTTGGCTTGTTTGTGGTTTGGGTTTGGGTTTGTTTGAGCTTCATTCATTGACAGAAGGGGCAGATCTCTCTTCAAAGCCCTGCCACTTCCAACAATATTATTTTCATTTACATTAAAGAGAGGTGTCATTTAAGAAAAAAACTCAAAATGAACAAGCATTCAAAGCCTGGATATCTAAATTCAATATATGTGAGAAGGGCTGTAACATCTGCTTTCTTGGCACTGAAATCTTTGCCCCATGCTTTTACTGTCGCTCCAGTTTTCCCGGACCCAATGAGCATCTTCCAGTCCCCAGTTTGGAAAGGCTAACCTGATTCGAACACAAGAGGGGAGTGTATGGCGAAGCCACAAGATTAATTTTGCTGCCTTCCTATTCGGTGATTGCTCTCGTTCGCTCCCCGCATAATGAAAGGAAAATGGGAAATAGCACAAAAACCCTGTCTTTCAGTTCCAGCTCTTTGATCCCTCTGTTGCTCAGCAAGTCTCCGCACTCTCTCGGTAACACTTTCTCAGATTTTTGGCTGAGCACACACCACCTTGCATGCTCTGTCCTCAGCTTCTTAATTCCTTGTGGCCTTATTTTACAGGCTGCCTTTTGCATCACTTTTTGGAAATGTTATGCAGTGCTGAAAGATGTGTGTGCGGTTTGTGAAGGCGGGCTAGCCCTGCTCTTTCTCTTCTGTTAATTATAGATGCAGCTCTTGATGTTGCCATCTGGTGAGGAAATGTAGCTTACAGGGGATAGTCGGAAAGGCTCGAACGAAATTGTTCTTTGTTTCCCTGCCCAGCATCCTTGTCTCCCCGGCTTGTTGAGTTCAAAACCTCTCTGTTTTTCTCACATGCACTGCTTGTTATAATTGGAAGAAAACATCCTGTAAATATATTGCAGCTGCAGAGAAAGACAAACATAGCCAGGGGAGATGATGGGAACATTAAAGTAGGTTCCAGGGCTCTGGTACAGAAACGATGCTCTGAAAGTTTCAACCTTGCTTAAGGTCATTGTGATCCAGCTCCCAGATGTAGAGTTCTTCTTAATAAATAAGTAAAAGGGAGCAACTTTTCCATAGCTGGTGCTACCACCTAGACTTTGATTGGAAAAAGCCAAGCGGGGTTGGATCTGGTTAGTACTTGGATAGGAGTCCACCAGGAAACCCCAAGTTGAAACAAAATCATGGAAGAAGGCAGTGTCCAACAATTTCTTTGCTGTAGCCCTGGTGTCCATGTAGTGCAGAGCTTTCCAAACTTTTCATGTTGGTGACACACTTTTTAGACATGCATCATTTCGCAACACACTCTTACAGCAGGGCACAAGGCAGGCACTAGGACCTGCATGGACTCATAGCAGGTTTGGAGGCAGCAAGGCACAAGGCAGGCACTAGGACCTGCGTGGAATCCTGGCAGGGCTCGGAGGCAGCACCAGCTGCAACACACCCAGACACTGCACCGACACACTAACGTGTCCCGACACACAGTTTGGAAAGCTCTGATGTAGTGACTAGTTGTTGAGTCTGATTCAAGGAAGACTTTCCCTTTATGGACTTTTCAATTAATCAATTTCTCTGTTTAAAATTAATAGATGTGTATGCTATAGTTTGGGGAATTCAATCTTCAGGGTATCCTACCAAGCATCTGGATTCAAATAAGGAACAAACAGCATTCAAATCACAGCAACTGGATTCAATCCAATGTTAAATCCTACCACTATGGAATCAGGCCCAAAATACTGGAATAATTTAAAAAAAGTTTTTTGGAAGTTCTTTTGAGGACAAGAAAGATGCACGCATACGCACATAGAGACCTGCTTTATTTGTTTATTTTGTGTGATGCCATTTCCTTGATTTCATGCATCAGCCCTTTCCTCACCTTCCACCAGCCTTGCGAGGTAGACCAGACAGGATGCACGGCCAGTTGAGCTAATTCTACTTTATTGTAAAGTTATATTAACAGAATCTTGCAAGTCTGAAAGTACATTTCACCCCCCCATCCCCTTTACAGCCCACAAAACTAGGGAGGGGCCCTTCAGAACTGCTTGCCCTGCCCACTATCCAGCTGTGGGCTAAGCTGCCTTTTATCTGACCATTTTATCTGACCTTTTATCTGACCATTCTCTTGGCTGTGTCTCTTTGCGCAGTCTCCCAAGGTCGTTCCCACATACCATTACACCTTCTTCTTTGCTATAGCCCCACTGTACCCACCAAAATCTGCTCAGGATACTTCCAAAACACTGTGGGATGCTGAGTAATAATAAGAAGAGGGAAGAAAACTCTTCAAGATAGAACAGGGTACCTTCTTCCTAAAGGGGATATTTATTTTCCTTAAGACATTGTGGCTCACTTTACATCAGGCCAGATTCCCTTGCCTCCTGCTCCTTCTCCTTTTTCCTTTTGAAAATAAAAAGCACAGGACTATGCTGCTAAAGAAAGCATCTGAATTCAAATAAGTGGAGGAATTAATAAAAGCCATACTGTTGTTGACGTCTATTATCAGCTGCCCAACCAGGGAGAAGAAATGGAGACTATTTTCTAAAAGCAAATTGCACGTGGTAACAGTCAATCACCTGCATTCTGGCTCTGCATCTTCTCTTGTGGTTTGAACAGCTCTAGTTCCCAGGCTGGCTTTTTTCAATGTGTGTACATGAGCAGACAGAATCAATGTATGGTGTATCATCATCATCATCATCATCATAGGGGGCGTGGTGGCTCAGCAGTTAAGACGCCAGGCTTGTCGGCCGGAGGGTTGCAAGTTTAGCAGTTCGAGACCCGAGCGCCACACGATGGAGTGAGCTCCCGCACTCGCCCCAGCTCTTGCCAACCTAGCAATTAGAAAGCATGCAAATGCAAGTAGATGAATAGGTACCACTTCCGTGGGATGGTAACAGCAGGTGCAATGTAGACTAGCCACCTGTGGTGCACCCCGGGCAATGTGACTTGTCACGGCTAAATAGTCTACACAGCTGGCTGCTGGACCTCACAAGGGATTTCCCAGCAAGAAAAAAAATGCCATATGAAATAAATAAATAAATCATCATCATCATCATCATCATCATCATCATCATCATGACATATAGTCCATCTTAAGAGTTCCAGTTAGAGCAGAATAGGCGTATTTTGTTCTCTTTCTAATTGCTCCAGAATCTCTCAATATGACAAGTACTAATAGGAGTCCTGGCCTAAACTATTATGAGAACCTTGGGATAGAAAGTCCACTTATTTTTATTTATGTGCTGGGTCTTAACAACATGGTAACTAATTCCATTTGTCTGTGTAATTATTGAAGAGGTAGTTCACAAGCTTAATATAGGCGAATGTGGCATTTGACTGAACAAATTGAAAATTAATGATAATAAGTGATTAATGTTATAAAAAGGCAATTACTGTTTGACATTAGGAAGGTTTTTCAGGGTTCCCCCCATTCATGAAGATGTGCATGGTATACAAATGGAATTTCCACTGATTGCTGGCACCAAATAAATGGTAAATGTTTTATGATGTGTCCCAACTTAGGAAGAAAAATGGCAAACCATTTGTGGCCTCTTATTCATTTACTTCTTGGTTTTCTCTTCCTTCTTGGTCGAATCTATGCAGAGATTCTTGAAGCCTCTGGCATTAAACAATCCAGGTGGACAGGATGCTTCTGATTATATAAAAATTCCCTTCTCACCCCTATGGGTGGTATGTGTCTTCCTCAACCTTGGGTCCTCTACCAGAGGCCTGGGAGTTTCAGGGTTCTGCGCCGTATCTTAGCTGTTCCTAGCACTGTACTATTCTGGACAGAGAGCTCTGGTGTTGCTCCTGGGATCTGTTGGAGCCGCTCTCCCAGCTTAGGAGTCACAGCCCCGAGTGCTCCTACCATCACTGGGGCCACTTTGGCCTTCACTTTCCACATCCTCTCCAGTTCCTCCTTCAGGCCCTGGTACTTCTTCAGCTTCTCATACTCCTTCTTCCTGATGGTGCTGTCACTTGGCACTGCTACATCTATCACCACCACTGTCTTTTGGTCCTTGTCTACTACCACGATGTCTGATTGATTGGCCAGTACCTGCCTGTTGATCAGGATCTGGAAGTCCCACAGGATCTTAGCCCTGTCATTCTCCACAACCTTCTGTGGAATCTCCGATCAGACTTGGGAGGGTCTAGCCCATACGCTGTGCAGATGTTCCTGTACACAATGCCAGCTAATTGGTTGTGCCATTCAGTGTATGCTGTTCCTGCCTGCATCTTACACCCTGCCACTATGTGTTGGACTGTCTCTGAGGCCTCTCTGCACAGTCTGCACCTTGGGTCCTGTCTAGTGTGGTAGACCCCTGCTTCTATGGATCGGGTGCTTAGTGCCTGTTCTTGTGCTGCTATGATCAGTGCAAAAAGTCCATAAGGGGTTTCCAGTCAGCAATAAACGTAGGTATTGTCTTTTCTCTATTCAAACAAATCAATTTGGCCATGTCAGCAAGTTCTATCTTCCCCAACCATTCCTCCATTGTGGGTAATGCCGAATCTTCCAATTTTTGTGCGTACAATAGTCTCACTGTGGTTATCATATAAAAAAACAAAGTTCCATGACTTTTTTTCCAACTGTTTGTCCATCAGTCCAAGAGGAAGAATTCTGTTCTCAATTGTATATTAATCTTTAAAATCCTCTGAATTAGTGTATGTATTTGAATCCAAAATTTTCTAGCCTTTTTGCATGTCCGACCCTTGTTGTTGTTTACATTTCCAACATAGATTTGAAGTGCCTTTATACATTCTAGATAATTTCTCTGGTGTCATATACCAACAGTACATCATTTTATAAAAGTTCTCTTCAAGATTATTTTTGTTGTTTATTCATTCAGTCACTTCCGACTCTTCATGACTTCATGGACCAGCCCACGCCAGAGCTTCCTGTTGGCCGTCGCCAACCCCAGCTCCCCCACGGTCGAGTCCGTCACCTCCAGAATATCATCCATCCATCTTGCCCTTGGTCGGCCCCTCTTCCTTTTGCCTTCCACTTTCCCCAGCATCAGCATCTTCTCCAGGGTAACCTGTCTTCTCATTATGTGGCCAAAGTACTTCAGTTTTGCCTTTAATATCATTCCCTCAAGTGAGCAGTCTGGCTTTATTTGCTGGAGTATGGACTGGTTTGATCTTCTTGCAGTCCAAGGCACTCTCAGAAGTTTCCTCCAACACCACAGTTCAAAAGCATCTATCTTCCTTCGCTCAGCCTTCCTTATGGTCCAGCTCTCACAGCCATAGGTTACTACGGGAAATACCATTGCTTTAATTATGCCGACCTTTGTTGTCAGTGTGATGTCTCTGCTCTTAACTATTTTATCAAGATTCATCATTGCTCTCCTCCCAAGAAGTAGACATCTTTTGATTTCCTGGCTTATTACATAGTGTAAATTTCAATCCTTTCAACCACATAATTTCCCATTGTTCTATCTGTATATTATTACCAAAATTTTTAGCTCACGTTATCATACATTCTTTCACTTGTTTTTTTCTGTTTCAAATTTCAATAAAAGATTATATATTTTAGCAATCACATGTTCATCATTTGTACACAATTCTGTTTCAAAATCAGTCTTACAACGTTCAAAACCATAAACTCTTTTGTGTACTTTAAATCTTTCTGATAACTGTAAATAAGAAAACCACTGGCAACTATATCCCGCTGCCACCAATTGTCCTCTTGATTTTATTTTTTATAAAATAAAAAATGTATTCTCCTTGACAAAGGTCTATTATCTCATGATACATTAGCCATTTGTGTTTGCCTATTATTTCTCATCTACAAAATGCTTCTTGTGCTGAGAGCCACAAGGGTCTTTTTGGGGCACAACCTGGATTTGTATCTATTCCATATTCTCAATATGGCACGTTTAATATAATGATTTTTAAAATCCACGTTAAGCTTGACTTTATCATACTACAAATATCCATGCCACTCAAATCTCAGGTCATGTCCTTTTAACTCCAAAAGCCTTCTATTTCTCAGCAGCACCCACTCTTTCATCCAAACCAAACATCAAGCTGAAAAATACAATTTCAAATCAGGTAAATCCTCCTCTTCCCTTTGCATCTTGTAACACCTTATATTTAACTCATGGTTTTTCCTTTGCCACACAAACTTAGATATATCCTTTTGCCACTGTTCAAATGGTGCATCAGTTGTCAAAACAGGTATTGTCTGAAACAAAAACATAATTCTAGGCAAAACATTCATTTTTATCACAGAAATTCTCCCCAGCAATGACAGTTGTGGTTTCTCCCATCTTAACATACCTTTTTAAACTTCATTCCATGTCTTAACATAATTATTTTGAAATAACATACAATTCATATTTGTCATGGTGATGCCCAGATATTTACTGTTTTTGATTAATTTCAGATACTCTTGAATGGAAGGCACCTGTAGGTTCATCATGTGTTTGATTCCATGCTTCTCTTTCCAACTTGGGGATCAGTGAAGAGGCAAAAGAATGAGGGGTGATGCTACACGAGGCAGATAATTGTCCAAGTCTTTCAGTGCTGTCTGAGATGATCCCATGGAAATATACCAGCAGTGTACTCCAAATGTAGTCTCAGTCAATGAGAAACAAAGAAGAGGGGCACCTGCAAGACCGTAATATCCTGGTTCTGATTATTGGGTTGAAGGTACAGCCCGGTATGATTCAGAATTATCAAGCAAGATATCATGAGGAGAACAATATCTACCATGAAACCCGATTAAGCAGGCAGGTGGCAAGGGAATCGGAAGGTGGCAGGTGGCAAGGCAGGTAGGAAGTGAATGCGAAAAGCAAGCTGACGTAGAGGATGTTTTGACAGAGATCAGATCAACCCCTTGTGTGATGAGGAAACCTTTAAATAAATCTAGACCAGGACAAGAAATTTGGAGATGTATGGGGCAACTTGAAAAGTTTCTGGTCTCCTATGTCACTTGATAAGCAGGTTAGTGAGTGGTTGTTCAGTTGTTTAGTTGTGTCCGACTCTTCGTGACCTCATGGACCATAGCACACCAGGCCTTCCTGTCCTCCACTGTCTCTCGGAGTTTGCTCAAATTCATGTTCATTACATCAGTGATGCTATCTAACCATCTCATCCTCTGCCGTCCCCTTCTCCTTTTGCCTTCAGTCTTTCCCAGCATCAAGGTCTTTTCCAGTGAGTCCTCTCTTCGCATTAGGTGGCCAAAGTATTTGAGCTTCAGCTTCAGCATCTGTCCTTCCAATGAGCAGTCAGGGTTGATTTCCTTTAGGATTGACTGGTTTGACCTCCTTGCAGTCCAAGGGACTCTCAAGAGTCTTCTCCAGCACCACAGCTTGAAAGCATCAATTCTTCGGCGCTCAGCCTTCCTTATGGTCCAACTCTCACAGCCATACATTACTACTGGAAAAACCATAGCATTAACTATACGGACCTTTGTTGCCAAGGTGATGTCTCTGCTTTTTAATATGCTGTCTAGGATTGCCATAGCTTTCCTCCCAAGGAGCAAGCGTCTTTTAATTTCATGGCTGCAGTCACCTTCTGCGGTGATCTTGGAGCCCAAGAAAATAAAATCTGTCACTGCTTCCATTTCTTCCCCTTCTATTTGCCAGGAAGTGATGGGACCAGATGCCATGATCTGGGTTTTTTTAATGTTGAGTTTCAAGCCAGCTTTTGCACTCTCCTCTTTCACCCTCATCAAGAGGCTCTTTAGTTCCTTTTCACTTTCTGCCATTAGGGTGGTATCGTCTGCATATCTGAGGTTGTTGATATTTTTCCCGGCAATCTTAACTCCGGCTTGTGATTCATCCAGCCCGGCATTTCTCATGATGTACTCTGCATATAAGTTAAATAAGCAGGGTGATAATATACAGCCTTGTCATACTCCTTTCCCAATTTTGAACCAGTCGGTTGTTCCATGTCCGGTTCTAACTGTTGCTTCTTGACCCGCATACAGGTTTCTCAGGAGACAGGTAAGGTGGTCTGGTACTCCCATCTCTTTAAGAATTTGTCACAGTTTGTTGTGATCCACACAATCAAAGGCTTTAGCATAGTCAATGAAGCAGAAGTAGATGTTTTTCTGGAACTCTCTTGCTTTTTCCATGATCCAGCGAATGTTGGCAATCTGATCTCTAGTTCCTCTGCCTCTTCGAAACCCAGCTTGCACTTTCAGTAGTTCTCGGTTCACATACTGCTGAAGCCTAGCTTGTAGGATTTTGAGCATAACCTTGCTAGCATGTGAAATGAGCGTAATTGTACGGTAGTTTGAACATTCTTTGGCATTGCCCTTCTTTGGAATTGGAACGTAAACTGACCTTTTCCAATCCTGTGGCCACTGTTGAGTGTTCCAAATTTGTTGGCGTATTGAGTGCAGCACTTTAACAGCATCATCTTTCAGGATTTTAAAGAGCTCAGCTGGGATACTGTCTTGTCCGCTAGCTTTGTTGTTAGTAATGCTTCCTAAGGTCCACTTGACTTCACTCTCTAGGATGTCCGGCTCAAGGTCAGTGAGCACACCATCGTATTTATCAGGGACATTAAGATCTTTCTTGTATAGTTCTTCTGTGTATTCTTGCCACCTCTTCTTAATCTCTTCTGCTTCTGTTAGGTCCCTGCCTTCTTTGTCCTTTATCATGCCCATCTTTGCACAAAACGTTCCCTTGATATTTCCAATTTTCTTGAAGAGATCTCTAGTCTTCCCTATTCTATTGTTTTCCTCGATTTCTTTGGATTGTTCATTTAAGAAGGCCTTCTTATCTCTCCTTGCTATTCTCTGGAAATCTGCATTCAGTTGGTTATATCTTTCCCTTTCTCCCTTGCCTTTTGCTTTCCTTCTTTCCTCAGCTATTTGTAAAGCCTCATCAGTCAGCCACTTTGCTTTCTTGCATTTCTTTTTCTTTGGGATGGTTTTAGTTGCTGCCTCCTGTACAATGTTGCGAACCTCCATCCATAGTTCTTCAGGCACTCTGTTTACCAGATCTAATCCTTTAAATCTATTCCTCACCTCCACTGTATATTCATAAGGGATATGATTTAGGTCATACCTGAGTGGTCTAGTGGTTGTCCCTACGTTCTTCAATTTAAGCCTAAATTTTGCGATAAGAAGCTCATGATCTGAGCCACAGTCAGCTCCAGGTCTTGTTTTTACTGACTGTATAGAGCTTCTCCATCTTTGGCTGCAAAGTACATAATCAATCTGATCTCATTATTGACCATCTGGTGATGTCCATGTGTAGAGTCGTCTCTTTAGTGAGTAATTTAGTGAGTAATTTAGTGATTAGTGAGTAGGACATGTCAAATAATAGGTTGTAGTGCTGTACTTTCTTCAGGCCAAAGGAGGAGCAAGTCACCCGTATTCAGTTCTCTTTTTAGGATAAAGAGCTTCTAAAGCAGGGGGTTAAGGTTAGGAGATCTACTTTCTGGATCTCTCCATTTGATGCTATTTTGGACTAGTAATCTATTCCTGAAGTTGGTCATGAATTCATCTTCCCAAAAGGAGTACCATTACTGTGCAGGAGTGCTGTGTGAATAAGCTTCATGCCACCATTTTTTTTTAATAAGCAGTTCATGCACATGGGTTATTGATCTTTAGAGATGTCTTGCTAGAGATGTCGAGCAGAACAGAATGTGAGGCATTTCAACTGTTGCCATCTGGCTTTGCAGCAGAGGAGAGGCCCCACTGGTTGTGTCAGTAAGTCTATCTTGCTGGTGCAAATGTATGAAATAAATAAGGCTTCCCTCAATAGCTTTCAAGCCTTGACAAAACAAAATAAGATGCCAATGCTGCTCATCAATGAAGGACATAATAATATGCTACTTGTATCCTCTGCTGTCTGGGCACTGTCCCCAAACAATTCCTTTCTCATCAGCAAGCTCAAGTATGAATAGTTGCTTAAGTCAAGGGAATCACATCTGGATGGGTGACAACACATAATAGAGGTCAAGGAAGATTGTATCACTTGGTCTTCACTTGAATGGCCAGGAGCAGCCTGGATATGGATAAGCATCTTTAGATTGTACTGGCAATTTGTAAGCTTTTTGTTTTTCAACATCACCATTGAATCTGTTGCACAAGCAAAACTTGTGGCCGCAATCCAAATCTTTGATAAATTGCTTTACAGCTGACCCAATGAGTTCTTCATGACAGGAAGATTTCTGCACTGGCTTATTCAACAACCTATTTTCTGTTCCAGAAGTCGTAACAGGGGAGAGAGCAGAACAGAACAAGAGAGAACCATGCTGCTTTGTGAAGATTAATCTGAGATATTGCGCCAGATAGTCTTCATATGTAAATTATGTGCCAGACCACAATTTATCTGCAGCTGATTAATTGCCTTTATCACTGGGGAAACAGTGGTACTTCTTGACCTATTTGATGCAAGTCATGTTTTGGCCTTTGCTGGATTAGGTTCGTGTTTATTTTTAGTTTCTTGGAAACAATTGCTGCCTTGTAGTTAGAATTTCAGAAATACCTTTGCTATTGGTGAACTATTAGGAAAGAATAGAAATATTACACTGCCCAGAGTCACTTCTTGTGAGACGGGCAGCCATATTTATTTATTTATTTATTTATTTATTTATTTATTTATTTATTTATTTATTTATCCTATTTATACCCCGCCTATCCCCTCCCTACTGGAGGACTCTAGGCGGCTTACAACAACATCAGTACATTTTTCCAATTATACATCACATATCATTTTGTAAATTTACCGCGCGATAGGGAGGAGGGCAGGGAACCGGCTCTTCGGCTGCAGGCACTGGACTACAAGCCCCAACATGCCTCGCTTCTGTGCCGGCTGCTGACGTCCAGGAAGCTGTTCTTTTTTCCGGATCCGTCGTCCTCCGCCGTCATCACCGGGATTCCCTAGGTCTTCTTCGGAACGAGGACGACCCTCCGCTGGACGCCGGCAAATTGACCCACGAAGTGGTACCCATTTATCTACTCGCATATGCTTTCGATCCGCTGGGTGGGCGGAAGCTGGAGCTAGTGGCGGGAGCTCACCCCACCCCGCGGTTTCGAACTGCCGACCTTATGGTCGGCAGACTAACGGCTCAGCGGTTTAACCTGCTGAGCCACCGCGCTCCTTATTTATTTGATAAGTAAATAAATAAATAAATAACTTTGTTATATCAGTTTAGCTTCCCATAACAATGATGTCATTGGAAACCTTCTGTTCCTCAGGTGGCCCTTCTCTAGGGATAGCCCTTCACAAAATGGTTACAGGGCACAGAAATGAAATAAACAGAATCTGAATTTGTGTAAGGTACATTATTTGAATCAGGGGCGCGATGGCTCAGTGGTTAAGATGCCAGGCTTGTTGATCGGAAGATCGCAAGTTCGAGACCCGAGCGCCGCGTGACAGAGTGAGCTCCCGCACTCGCCCCAGCTCTTGCTAACCTAGAAATTTGAAAGCATGCAAATGCATGTAGATGAATAGGTACCACTTCGGTTTGAAGGTAACAGCGTTCTGCATGCATCATGCCGGCCACATGACTGCGGAAGCATCTTCGGACAGTGCTGGCTCTTCAGCCAAGAAACGGAGATGAGCATCGCCCCCTAGAGTCGAACATGACTGTGCAGGGGGGAAAAAACATTATTTGGAGAAAAATATCAATCAATCAATCATCATCACCATCACCACCATCACCATCACCACCATCATCATCCATTTAAGGTTCTAACTCCAACGCTTTCAGCCCATTTGCCTGACTCCTCATTATCTGACTAGAGGGAGCAACAAGAAGGAGCAAAGAGACTCCAGAGCATTTCTACAGCAAAGCTTGAGACCAGAGGATGGAGCTGGATTCACTGTTTCAGAAACAGCCCAGTGTTGTGCTCAGCTAATGACAGAGGTCTTCCTTAATTTGTCTGTGGAACGGCAATTGCGTCTTGAACAGATGGGGGGAAGAAGGCCAACCAAACCTATTACATATGCAGGTCTCATGAAAATATTTAGAGGGCTTCAATAAATATATTGCATTGGCAATAATTTCTTGGATGCAAGATGGCATCCATAACAGAGTTGCTTATCAATGCCAAATTACCATTCTTCCACTTAGAATATTAAATGGAAATAGTGGCTCTATACTTCAGTCAAGTGTGCAACTTGAAGCTTCGAGACTTGCATTTTCCTTCTATCCACTCTCACTCCACTGAAAGAAAATTTGCTTTGAAATATCTTCCAAGGGGGAAAAACATGCTGGTGAAAGATTTATGAATGGAGTGGAATGCTTTTGAATTTATTTACCTACGAAGTGACCACATAATATCCGTGAATCTTGTATTTCACAATAATCTCCCCCTCCAAGTTCTCTTCCAACATCTTGGCTTTCCATGAATTCACAAGAGAAAACTTCATCCAGACTGGAAAGTTTGGCCATTGAGGGAGGCTTTCGAGTGAGAGAAAGATCTGCAGCAGTAAATAACAATAACACAAATAGTAACACCATCTACTGCAATAAAGCCAGCTCAAAAACACAAGCAAAAGAAAGTGGAAATGTGGAGTCCTTCGTGCTCTCTGAGCTTAGTTGTTTGTTTGCAGACGTTTCATTACCCGACTAGGTAACATCATCAGTGGAAAGGAAAGGAAAGTGGAAAGGAATTCTCAAGCAGCATGAGAAAGGGTATATGAATTGAGTCTATTTCTTATGGGAAGACAACGTTTGAACATTTGCAAGATGGATTTCAGCATGGCATCAAATGATATTTCATTTGTGTGAGATCTTAGTTCTTTGGGATCACTTTCTATTTTATGATTATCTAAGAATTTGGTTTGATCTTGATAATATACCCCTTTGAAAATTGTATTAGATTTAAAACACTTAGCCTGTCATAGCCCACATATTTGGCAGGCAAAGAAGGAAAAGTGCTTGCTGAGGGATGGTGCGTAATGAGAAGTTGGGACCCTGAAGGCTGTGAGTCTTGTATTCTAGGGAATCAAGAGTGATGTTATCTGGGTCCCAATGAATATTCAGATTATGAGTCTATAGCCAGTCCATTCCCAGGACTATCGGACAATATTTATTTATGTATTTATGTATTTATGTATTTATGTATTTATGTATTTATGTATTTATGTATTTATGTATTTATGTATTTATTTGATTATTTATTATTAAATTTATTTATTTATTTATTTATTTATTTTCCAAATTTCATCACCGCCCATCTCACTCGAGAGTGACTCTGGGCGGTTTTCTATGCCACCTGGTTCCCAACAACGCTGGGTGGCTCACAAGTCAAAACATTTTTAAAAATAGAAACAAAAGTAAGGAATAAAAGATAGCAAGATGACAGAAGCTGGACTGGAACATAAAAAGGGGGCGAAACTCGTCCTCACTAAAGGCCTTGGAGAAGAGCATTTAGCAAGAACATTACGTATTCAACCCTCCAATATAATGGGGAGGTCTTCAAGCCTTCAATATAATGGGGAGGCTAAATAAAGTTGCAGGCATTCCTGATTATTGCCAATTATCAGTTGTAGAGATTATGTGCACTCTGTGATGGGTCCTGAACACAAGAATCAGCAATCGTTGGTCTCAAGCCTAACAAGAGGCTTGCGATGGAGAATTTGCATGTGATGGAGAATTCAGATGCATTCGATTTGCATGCAGTGGAGAATTCAGTGAAGTTGCCCATGACATCAGAAGCTATTAGAGCCTGCAAATGTATTCTAGCTTCAGTCTGGGCCTGAAAGGTAACAATTATGACTAAATGTCAGTGCACACCTCTTGTTTGACCTCTTGTTTTCTGGTTGTTCTAGCACTTGAGCCCACAAGGGCTGGGACTGTCGTGTTTCTGGAGGATTAAGGTAATCTGCTCTTAGAATGTCCCCCTTCCCCCAAGGGCAACACTTGATTCTTTCAAGGGGAAGGGTGGTTTTAGCAAAGCACTCATATGCAAAGTGGCTATGTTCTCTACAATATAGATATAGGCCCTTGTGAAGTGACAACTTTTCTCAGGTAGATGTGTTCAACTTTTGAAGTCTCTAATATGCAAGTGGAGGGGAGAGAGGGGCATCTTCCTTCCATAATATTCTCTCACAGTTCCTTGAATCTTCCATCAGTGTCCAGATAGACCTGGATTCATGCTGTCATAATTCCTGGGGTGCCATGGCAAATGAGCTAATCTGACAGTCCTTCTTTGGTCAATTAACTCTCTTTCATTCCTGCCCACATCCTGAGCTAGAAGCTGAAACTCAGCAGCATATTCCTGTACTGAACACTTAGCCTGTCATAAGTGATGGATTTCACAGTTGGCAGACACTTGCTTGACTGGATTCTTGAAGTAGGTCTCAGGTATGCCACAAAATCAGCACAGTAGTCTAAATCCAACCTGTGCTGAATCAGAAGGGGGCTGCCCACTTTAAAGCTCCCTCAGTGTAGGGGATGGGGAGAATTCCCATCCCAAGAGGTTCAGACATGAAACAGTTACAGAAAAACATAAACTTGATCTGTCAATAAAACAAACATGTCAGTGTAAATAGTGGGCAGTGACCATCAAAGCCCAGTAAAATTATACTTTGAAGAACCAATCAGGAGCAGATAAATTCCCCTCTCAGATGGGCTTTAAAATGAGGACAAATTAGCTCATTTTTTTCTTTGCTCTGTGCTTTTCTCTTCCATGTCCACCATGCTAGTATCTCTCCTAAAGCCATCTAAATGCCAGATTAAGAAAAAACTTAAATCAAAGAAAGCTGAATTGGAGATCGAGAAAAAATATAGTAAAACTAGGGATTAGTAGAGGGTAGATGTGAAATTAGAACGTTGGCTGTTGAATGTTGTTCTATTGAAAAACGATTGGAGATTGTTTCCTTTTGTTATGCTGTGTCTTCTTTCTTCTTCCTTTTTCTATTTGTATATTCCTGAGCCAATGCAGTCATTGAAGAGAAAGCTCTTCAAATTAGTTGTTCAGTTCTCCTTTCTTATTTTGTCTTTCACTCCCGTTAATTCCTTAAAATTGATAAACATAATTAAAGGCTTGCACTTTTTAATTGAATCACTTCAATTCAATTATTTTAACAGGACTTTAGCATATTCCTACATATTAGGCTGCATAGAGAAAGATCAGAGGACATTGCCACTCTCCTCCTTTTGAAGTAAACGAGGGCAGAGAAGGACATGCCCTGGAATAGAATAGATGGTGACAACGTACTGAACAGGCCTTCTCCAGAGGTGTGGAGGTGAGGAGGTTGCAGCGGAGGATTTAGGAGCAAGGCATTGAAAACTTGGTTGACCATTAATGGGTTGCCAGAAATTCAGACGCCATTGTGCTAATCCTTGATGTTTGGATGATGGCTAAAGATGGGAGTAGGAGTGGGCATTCAAGGTATTAGGCTGTCCTGACATGAACTGAACAGTAAATCAGGGATCTCCTGACACTCCTTGCTTGACTTGGCAGAAGACTCCCAGACATGGCTTTGTTCAGCTAGACTAGAGACTTTATTGCAGACAAGAATGAAGTCATACACAACAGTTTATTGCCCACTGCTAGTGCCAAGATTTGTTGTTGTTGTTCAGTCGTTCAGTCGTGTCCGACTCTTCGTGACCTCATGGACCATAGCACGCCAGGCCTTCCTGTCCTCCACTGTCTCTCGGAGTTTACTCAAATTCATGTTCATTACATCGGTGATGCTATCTAACCATCTCATCCTCTGCCGTCCTCTTCTCCTTTTGCCCTCAGTCTTTCCCAGCATCAGGGTCTTTTCCAGTGAGTCCTCTCTTCTCATTAGGTGGCCAAAGTATTTGAGCTTCAGCTTCAGCATCTGTCCTTCCAATGAGCAGTCAGGGTTGATTTCCTTTAGGATTGACTGGTTTGACCTCCTTGCAGTCCAAGGGACTCTCAAGAGTCTTCTCCAGCACCACAGCTCGAAAGCATCAATTCTTCGGCGCTCAGCCTTCCTTATGGTCCAACTCTCACAGCCATACATTGCTACTGGAAAAACCATCGCTTTAACTATACGGACCTTTGTCGGCAAGGTGATGTCTCTGCTTTTTAATATGCTGTCTAGGTTTGCCATAGCTTTCCTTCCAAGGAGCAAGCGTCTTTTAATTTCATGGCTGCAGTCACCGTCTGCGGTGATCTTGGAGCCCAAGAAAATAAAATCTGTCACTGCTTCCATTTCTTCCCCTTCTATTTGCCAGGAAGTGATGGGACCAGATGCCATGATCTGGGTTTTTTTAATGTTGAGTTTCAAGCCAGCTTTTGCACTCTCCTCTTTCACCCTCATCAAGAGGCTCTTTAGTTCCTCTTCACTTTCTGCCATTAGGGTGGTATCGTCTGCATATCTGAGGTTGTTGATATTTTTCCCGGCAATCTTAACTCCGGCTTGTGATTCATCCAGCCCGGCATTTCTCATGATGTACTCTGCATATAAGTTAAATAAGCAGGGTGATAATATACAGCCTTGTCATACTCCTTTCCCAATTTTGAACCAGTCGGTTGTTCCATGTCCGGTTCTAACTGTTGCTTCTTGACCCACATACAGGTTTCTCAGGAGACAGGTAAGGTGGTCTGGTACTCCCATCTCTTTAAGAATTTGCCACAGTTTGTTGTGATCCACACAATCAAAGGCTTTAGCATAGTCAATGAAGCAGAAGTAGATGTTTTTCTGGAACTCTCTTGCTTTTTCCATGATCCAGCGAATGTTGGCAATCTGATCTCTAGTTCCTCTGCCTCTTCGAAACCCAGCTTGCACTTCTGGTAGTTCTCGGTTCACATGCTGCTGAAGCCTAGCTTGTAGGATTTTGAGCATAACCTTGCTGGCATGTGAAATGAGTGCAATTGTACGGTAGTTTGAACATTCTTTGGCATTGCCTTTCTTTGGAATTGGAACATAAACTGACCTTTTCCAATCCTGTGGCCACTGTTGAGTTTTCCAAATTTGTTGGCATAAGTGCCAAGATAGAAATAGCTTAAATATCCTCAGAAGATTAAACTTGTGTTGCCTTTCCAAATAAATGGAAATTTGATGTGATGCTTGATGGCCTTGAAGCTAAGAGGTAATTGAACATTTGCATAATAACCATCTTAAACCTGGGGACTGCTGGCTCCTGCATCACCCACCTCAATCCTTACACTGCCTATTTGATTGTCATATCAAAGTAATTCTGCTTTGGTTTAGAGGTTTAGGCTGTTTCCATTGGCTCTATCTTTCTGGTTTTGGGGGTTGGGTGGGTGCTTTGGGATTTAAAAGTATCTCTAATTCTCCAAGCAAAGAGTATGTTGACACTAGGTTACAGCTGCTACTGCTGCTTTCTGCTGCAGGATGTAAAAGATGGTGCTTGGTAGGTTATAATTTTTTACGAGCTGCCGTATTAGCAAGGTTGTTTTACAAACAATTCATAGCAAAATGTCAACCTTTATGTTTCATTGTTACATGGAGGATGCATGGAGAGGCTTGTCTAAACAAAGGCTTCAGGATGCTGCAAACTCCACATGGAAGGCAATAAAGAGACTGTTGGAGCTATATACCCGCCCAGAGTCCCTTGTATGGGAGATGGGCGGGGAATAAATTGAAATAATAAATAAATAAATAAATAAATAAATAAATAATAAAAATATAGAAGAAGTGAGAACTGATTTGATAAGTGTGAACTTCACTGTTGCTTTTGCAAAAGGAAAATCAATCTGGGAATTTCATTTTATTGTATAATTGTACAAACATACATGCATCTCAGTAGATTCTGAATGCAACTCTCCCCCCAAAATGAAAAATTTGAATGACCTACTCTGTAGCAACTCAACACTAAATTCTACAGTTTCAAAAGATAGCACAAATGATATACACTTGCATTCTGTACATCCGTGTCTGTGCATGTGTAAGGAGTTCTATTTAATCTAAACTTATGGGGGGATATTGTATAGCATTTAGTCTCTTGATTCTTACAAGTTTACTCAATAGCTGTTTTGTTTCAGCTTTTGTACCTTTCCATAAGTGCAAGAAATATGCTTTTAAAAAAGAACCCCACCCAATGATATTAGATTCTGCATCCATACAAGTCCCTAGTTTTGTGTGAGTTCATTACAAAAGTTTCAGTTAAGGGATTGTGATAAACATATATGACATTTTAAGAATATAAGAAACATCTTCTTTTGTCTATAATTTTGGTCTTAGCAATAATACCCCAAGAAACTTTAATACATCAGTTTGAATGCAATGTTAATGGTGGCATCTCAGTTGCTTGTTCGTAAGATAATACAGGTGTTCCTTGTACCAAATATCTTGCTTTCCTCTCTAAATTTACATCAGGGATAAACAGCATTTAGACTTGTGGTCACCTACTTCATTTTTCAGTAGAGGGCCATAGAGTTTAAAACAGTGCATCAAGAACTCTGGAATAGTCTACCACTATGCATGTGCTCAAACCAGGAATTTGTTTTCAGAAATAGAAGTGCACAGAGAGCTAGTATGGTTTAGTGTTGAGATGTTGGTCTGGGCTGGTTGCAGGTTCCTGCTGTGGGGATAAAATGAGGGGAGAGGCCAATGTAATCTGCCTTGAGCTCCTCAAAGAAAGGCAGGATAAAAATTGAACATAAAATAAACAAATAACTGGAGTTTGTGCAAACATCCTTATAGACACAAGGAATGATCCACATGTTGACCAGACTCAAGCTGTGAAGCAGAATTTGCCCACACAGAGCCCAGCTGTCAAAATCCATGCTGTCACCTGCATGGAGGAGGGGGCTATTGCCATCAACCCTATCCTCAAAGACTTCATTAACCAACTACTCAGCTTTTCCAAATCAGTTGCCTTGGTTTCGAAGGCTGACACACGCTACACTGAGCACATGTTCTTGATTTATGTCCAACAGGCAGATAAGACGCATAGCCTAAAGAAGATCAGAGCATGAGTGACTCTGTACAAGTGGTCTCTATCAAGGAGGTCACAGCTGGAAATTTTCCTTGAGTCAAAAAGGTCATTTGATCCCTCAAGGATTGTGACAGACTAATAATTATTTTAGAATCTGATTTTTACAATAACTGTTGTAAGACGTTGAACATCATTCACTCCAAATTATTTCCATCTTACCGGAATCAACCCCAATTTGTTTTCATTCATCTGAGTCCATTACTGTTCTTAGATACTGGATTAGGACAACTATGGCTTCATGAAATTGAAAAAGAACGATGGGTGTCATCCGCATATTGGTGACATAATTAAATCTCTGGATGGAGGAATAGAATAGAATAATAATAAGAATAGAATAGAATAGAATAGAATAGAATAGAATAGAATAGAATAGAATAGGTCCAAAAGCACAGTGAATCACTGAATATCAATAATCTTCCATAACTAATTTTGCTGCCCAAGATTAATTCCTAAATCTGAAACGTTGAGTTCCTCAGAGCAGAGATTTTTTATTTATTTATTTATTTATTTATTTATTTATTGCACGTGTTTCTCTGTGAAAGGCACTTGATGCAAATAAAGATTCAAAAGGGAAGATACTTAGATTCCTCCTGCCAAGCCCCTCAAAGCTGGGGAAGATTAAGGCAGCATGAACTACACAGATTATAATAGTTATATATTATAATAGTTTCAGAAAGGTCTCTTTAATGCTAGTCTGTGATAACTAAAGAATCTTGGACACTGTAAGAGAAATTTCCAACCCTCATTTCTAGTGAGTTAATGAAGGTGGAGGCCTTTAAATGATTTGAAACCCTTTTCCCCAGATTTCTCCCCACCTGGGCTAAGATGCTGTATATGAGATAACCTATGAACTGATTCATCCATCAGCTCTTGAATGTTTAGATCTGCTCTCGCCTGGTTCCTTTCCCAGCCTTCTTATGGCTTCTCAGTTCTCCCTTTAAAGAGTAGTTCCTTTCTTGTCTGCTACCACAAGCTTACTGTGGTTTCCCATCAGTTGGAAATCCAGGGACAGAAGAGTGTCCAAGTGACAAAACGTGCTGCCAAGGAACTTGCCCTATGGAAGCCACTAGTGAACCAGAAGTGTCCGATAGAAGCCACAATGATATCACCTGCATCATGTCCCTTGATCCTCACCTGGAAATTCCTATGCAGAGAGGCAGCCTGTGACTTTCAGCTGCTTCTCCAAACAATAGTCAGTCATTGTTAATCTACAAGATGCTGTCTCAGGAATGGAAACTTCTTCGAACTTAAAAGAAATCCCTGAAGTAGAATGTGCTGATAGCTTTTGATGTTCCTATATTTTCATGTTCTTATATTTCATTAAAATGATTTCTAATATACAGCCCTAAAATAAGGAAGGGGTGAGAATCTCACCTTCAAAAGGATGTCTCAGAAACAGAAAGCCAGATGAGAGGAGTCTGATAAAATTATATAGTTAGAAAATGTACTTCATATATAGTAATTAAGAAATTGCCTACCTCATTTTTGGAGGGAAGTGAGAATATCTCAACCAATGTTTGAAGATCTATCTAAATTTTTAAAATGTTAATTTAACTTTTGAAGACCCTTTAATTCATTTTAATTTTTTACTGGCAGGTAAAAATAGAGTACATAATTGTGAAGTTAAAATATGGCTGAAACTGCATTGCAATGTCTTGCATACCTATGTAAAGTATGTACACACCTATCACACTTTTAGGGTAAGCAACATTATGCAGAGTACGGAAAAGGATTAGGGAATATTAAGCAAAAAAAAAATTAAATACACTGCTTCTTATGCTTCTCTCTCTCTCTCTCTCTCTCTTTTCTTTCTTTCTTTCTTTCTTTCTTTCTTTCTTTCTTTCTTTCTTTCTTTCTTTCTTTCTTTCTTTCTTTCTTTCTTTCTTTCTTTCTTTCTTTCTTTCTTTCTCTCTGGACCTCATGGATTCCATCCAAACATGGATTTCATCCTGGGCACTTTCCCCTCAAGTCCTTGTTCTGCAATTCCATCCTCATTCATTCTCTTTCCTTGAGAAAGAAAATAATTTACTTTGGACTCCTAGTAGAACATTTCTTTGATGTTAATAAACAAATACAATCTCTATTTTTGAAAACATTGTAATTCAAATAAAACCAGTATATCCAAACTTATATCCTTATTATCAAGTCTGAAGTAATGCTGGGCAAGGAAATCCTCCTGCATTTTCTACAATTCTCACTAGATTTAATGAAATAAAATGTACTTTCAAAGGAAAAGAGAATTGGGGAGAAAGTATGAGTATGGTGTTCTTACACTTACGTAGTTTATTTATTTATTTATTTGAATTTATATTACCGCCCATCTCCCCCATCGGGGGACTCTAGGCGGTTCACAATAAAACAGTAAAAACATAAATAAAAATTTACAATATTAATAAATAATATAAAATCCAAGCATAAAAGATGTTAAAAAGATGGTAATACTGGGGAGCTTCATGGGACCAGCCATCCCCAAGAGGAACTGTTGGCATTAGCCTCCCAGGCAAGCCGGTAGAACCAGGTTTTTAAGTCTTTTCAAAAGGTCGGGAGCGAGGAAACCCGCCTCAGCTCTGGGGGTAAGATGTTCCAAAGGGCGGGCGCTACTGCAGAGAAGGCCCTCCTCCTGGACCCCGCTAGATGGAACTCTTTAATTGATGGTGTCCACAGCAAGCCCTCTCCGACTGATCGAGTGGGACAGGTCGATGTTGTGGGGATGAGACGGTCCCTCAGGTAACCTGGCCCTATGCCATGTAGGGCTTTAAAGGTGATGACCAACACCTTGAATTGGACCCAGAAGCAAACTGGTACCCAATGCAGCTCGCGCAGCAGAGGTGTCACATGTGCCGATCTTCTGGCCCCAATAACTGTCTGCATGGCTGCATTCTGGACCAGTTGAAGCTTCTGGATACTCCTCAAGGGTAGCCCCATGTAGAGCACATTACAATAGTCTATATGGGAGATGACAATGGCCTGAGTGACTGTTCGGAGAGCATCTCAGTCTAGGAATGGGCATAACAGGCCCTCCTGGCCATGGCTGCCACCTGCTCATCAAGCAGGAGTCGTGAGTCCAGGAGAACCCCCAAATTCCACACTGGCTCCGAATGGGGCAGTGCCACCCCATTCAGAACCAAAGATGACAACTTCCTAGATTCCGAGCGGCCATCAATCCACAGCCACTCCATCTTACCAGGGTTCAGCTGAAGCCTGTTGTTTCCCATCCAGGCCCCCACCGCCCCCAGGCACTGAGATAGGGCGGTGACCGCATCACTTACCTCACTCGGGATGGAAACATACAGCTGAGTATCATCAGCATATAGATGGTACTTCATCCCGTGGTGACGGATGATCTCACCCAGCGGCTTGATATAGATGTTAAATAGGAGAGGAGAGAGCACCGAACCCTGTGGCACCCCACACAAGAGGGGTCGTAGGTCAGATCTCTCAACTCCTATCACCACTGATTGGGAATGGCCCCGGAGGAAGGAGGTGAACCAGTGGAAAACTACACCATCCACCCCCAACTCCCTAAGCTGCCCCAGAAGGATATCATGGTCGATGGTATCGAAAGCCGCTGAGAGATCTAAGAGAGTAAGGATGGATACACTTGACCAACAGATGTTTGTAAAAGTCCTATTTTTTCACTGTATAATAATCTCTCCAGTGGTCTGTAGCTTTAATTAAATCCCCATTGAATGATATCATAAGGGACTCTTCTTGGGCTTTTTCAGTAGCAATGCTACTATCTTGGCTAAGGAAAACCCTTGAGCAATGGTAGAAGAATTTCTCTTTTTCCCAAGAAATTTGGAGAAACCATTAGGGCAGGGCTTTCCAAAGTGCCGCCCCTGGCGACACACCAGGGGCGGCGGCGGCGGCGGCAGCACGGCGGCAGCGCGCGCGCGCATGGCGGCGGCGCAAGGGGGCGCGCGCGCACGGCGGCGGTGCAGGGGGGCATGCGGCGGCGCGCATGTGCACGGCGACGGCGTGGGGGGGCGTGCAGCGGTGCGGGAGGGTGTGCAGCAGCGCACGGGGGGTATGGCGACACACCACGCTGTGTGTGGTGACACACTTTTGTGTCGTGACACACAGTTTGGAAAGCTCTGCATTAGGGCTATGAACACTTCAACATTATTCAGAAGAAATGCTTTGATCCTCATGGGAGCACAACACCTATCTACAATTCATTAAAGCAGCTCATCTTTTTTTCAGATTTCTGCACAAGCCTGAAAGGGATATTCAATGAATGACAGAGAGGTGCTGTGCTCACAGGAGGTCCAAAACACTTTTTGTGAATGATTTTTTTAAGGAAACAAAGCTTGAGATATAATCCATTGAAGGTCCCTACTTGGAGAATTTCAAAAGGCCATTTGTCCCCAGCTTTCTTTTTAAACGTAATTGAAATAAGATATTCAAGGTATGACAAGAAGCTACTCTGAAATAGGCCAGCCTGGAAATTCTGCAAACTATACTCTTGTTCTGAAAGCACCAAGTTGGGGGAGGCTTGACGGGACAAAGGCTTTGTCATTCATGGTGGAACTCTGGTGATGGAAGCAAAATCCATACAACACTTACAAGTGATACGAAAGAAAACCTTTCTTTAATTAGCCCTTAATTTCATCAAGTGAATCTGAGTTTTAGCATTATTGTGTCTGGCATCCCTGTTCTACAATACTTGGAAAAATTTCCCTCATATCCCACCTGATTCCTTCTGCCTTCTTAGTCCTTCCCTTTTGACTATATATCATGCAACAAACTTCTTGTCTCAGAACAGAGTTTATACATTTCTGCGTAGCTTCTCTAAGCCTAAGAGAAGCCCTTCTATAAGTGGGTAAAATTGCTGGTGTTCTGTCGGGGGTCGCCCACCAAACGGAAGATCTTTGGAACGGCGGTGGCTACGACGGATCCCGGAAAAAGCAGCTTCATCTACAGGACGTCGGCAGCCGGCTCAGACGCAAGGCATTGTGGGGCTTGTAGTCCAAGTAGCCTCAGAAGAGTCGGTTCCCTTACCCCTTCTCTTAGCGCGCGGTTAAATTGAAAATGTATAACATGAAAATGTATAACTTGAAATGTATATGTGTATGTAAGCCGCCTAGAGTCCTCCGTTGGGGAGGGGATAGGCGGGGTATAAATATCAATATAAATGAATAAATAAAATAAATAGTATTTTGAAATAATGGGTTATATCAACCTTTATCAACCTTTTGACCCTGGAGGAACCCTTGAAATGTTTTTCAGGCCTCGGGGAACCCCTGCACATTCAGCCTCAAATATAGGCCACAAGTTACAAAATTATTATATTCGTTTCATGGGTAGGCCTGTATATATGCATTAACAGTGTTCTTAAACTAAAAATAAAGAATGAAACTTACCTCTTGAATGTGAAGTTGCCCGAATTTTAAATAATTTTTTTAATAAATCATGATCTCCCAGGGAACCCCTAGTGACCTCTCGTGGAACCCTAGGATTCCACGGAACCCTGGTTGAGAAACCCTGGGTTATATACTCCAAAAGATTAGATTCTTCTTGGAGATTATATGTGGGATTGGAAAGGACATTCCTGAGACGTGCAGACATAATAAATTCATAATAATCTATGAATCTGATTATTTATTTACTTTATTTTTATTTATTTATATAGATTTATATGGCTGCCCATCTCACTCTGGGCAGACGACAGGAATTAAAATGCAATATACTGTACGCACAATGTATCTTTAAAAATTCCTAGCTGACTACATAAAGTGTAGTGCAATTTGTAATATTATCTCCCTTAGTTTTGCTGTACGGAGAAAAATGTTATGACTTTCCATTGGAAGTGATAATTATAGTAAACATTTTTGGCATGGATAGCAAATTTTATTCTGTGTCTGTATTTAGTTAGTGCGTCTCTCTCTCTCTCCCCCCCCCTTCTCTCTCTCTCTCTCTCTCTCTCTCTCTCTCTCTCTCTCTCTCTCTCTCTCATAAAAAAAAAGGTATTGAAATTTCCTACCCTGGCTATTTTCCAGGTAAAAGCTAGCTCCATCCACATCATGTCATAAGAGTTGTTATGGTAAACCATCACCTTCCTGTGCTTGTTTACATGTAGGTGAAAAGTTGTTTCTTGTAACAAGTCGTCCTTCATGCAATCTAGAATAAAAGGAAGCACACGCAGAAAAGCCATCTGATATAGCTGCAGGCTGGAAGGAAAGTGGGTTTGGTGACCTTGATGTGTGTGCTGCAGTTGTTATGGCAACAAGAGAGTAAAAGCACTGTTGCTAAGGCACACACAAGGAAGGCAATTTCTCTCTCGCTTAATGGTCACTCTTCTGCAATCCGTTAATTTTGAATCTGCTGCAAGCAAAAATAAGAAAAGTCCACATGAGTCAGCTAAATAAATCTTTAAACATTCAGAAAAGCCAATGCTGGGTTGCTCCAAAAGTAGCCGATAATGGTGGTGGATAATGGAGTTGAGCAGTAAATCCAAAATAAAAATGCGTAAGGGCCAAACTGTTTTCGAACACAATGGCTTACAAAGAGAGGTGGTAAAACAGCTCATCTCTGAGCCATTCTTGGTTCCCCAACATCTCCATGCTCTGAAAGGAGAAGGCCTTCCTTATTAGCCTGCCTTTCAGCCATACTGTGCTGGTCAAGGAGTAAGGCAAAGAAGCAACATGATTTGCTTCAGGGAGACATTTTGTGGCACCTCACAGCCTTCTTTTTGACGACATTTTTTTAGCAACCTCAACCAATACATTTTTACCCTCTTCTGAGTTCAGCCATGAAAGAATATCTGCCATTTTTAGAAGATGAAAAAGGATGCTCCAGTGCAAGACACAACTTGTACTGATGTATCTTCTAGCTTGCAAACTTTGACTTGTAATGTACGTTTTGATAAAACAATCTCACGGCACAAATGGACTTCATCTGTCCCAGCTTGCATTTTGGGCTGATGAATAACTGAATTATTAGAAACAGCTTTAGCCTAAGTTATAAACAAAAAATTGCAATTGCAAACAGAAATTGATAGAAACTAAACTTAGGTGAGGTGCTCCATAATCTCAGTGCAAGGTCCCCTCCCCCTGCATTTTATGCCATATGACATTCAGTGTATTAGCAAACAAGAACTGTATAAATCCTGGAGGCAGGATGAAGATCCATAAGATCTCAAGTACAAATGAGAGGAAATGCATGTAACTATATGAAGACAGAAATAGATACAGTTTAGAGCATAGCTTTCCAAACTGTGTGTTGCGACACTTTAGTTTACACAGTTTAGTGTGTCGCAAAGCGGCGGCTCGGGGGCGCGCACGGTGACGGCGGTGTGCACGGTGGCAGCGGCAACAGTGCACCATCAGTGCTTCGGCGTTTTAGCGAGGCCGCTGCCGCTGCTGCCGCTGTGCACGCCATCGCCGCGCGCCCCACTGCGCTGCCCCCCTTCACATGTGCGCCACCACGCGCCCCCCCATGCCGCAGCCTCTGCCGCCGTTGGTGTGTCGCCAACGGCGGCAGTTTGGAAAGCACTGGTTTAGAGAAATATAAAAAACCTGTCCCTCATGTAGGCTCACAGGAATGGTAATAGTAGCTGCAGAAGTGTTACTTTTTTCATCAGTGATGCTTGTTGTTTATTAAGATACAGGTAGTCCTTGACTTACGACCATTTGTTTAGCAACTGTTTGAAGTTACGACAGTGCTGAAAAAAGTGACTTGCAACCAGTCCTCACATTTACGACTGTCGCAGCATCCCCACGATCACGTGATCAA
Source organism: Charina bottae (assembly GCA_023362775.1). Taxonomy (NCBI): domain Eukaryota; kingdom Metazoa; phylum Chordata; class Lepidosauria; order Squamata; family Charinaidae; genus Charina; species Charina bottae. The sequence continues at coordinate 49,157,325 of JALMGJ010000002.1, read as the reverse complement.
AATTCAGATGCTTGGCAACCAGCATGTATTTATGATGGTTGCAATCATCCTGGGTTCATGTGATCACCATTTGCAACCTTCCCAGCTGGCCTCCAAAAAGTAAAGTCAACAGGGAACCACGTGATTCACTTAACAACCCTGTGATTTGCTTAACGTCTGTGGCAAAAATGGTCGTAAAATCGGGTGCGGTCATGTAATGCCTTGCTTAACAACCACACTGCTTAATGATGAATTTTCCGGTCCCTATTGTGGTTGTAAGTCGAGGACTACCTGTATATCTACAGTAACCCATAATATTTACAACCCAACTCAGCAGTGGATCTCAGATAGGTATAAACAAAGAAGAGCAATAAAGTTGTAAAAAAGGCTCAGTGCCATCAGAAATAGACTCCACAATATAAACAAAAGGTAAATTAAGATTAAGCCATGTTCATTAAATTGGAAGATATTCCATAATCAAGGTGTGAGGAGAAAGAAGGCCCACTTGTACTGCTTCCAGTAATGGAATAGAGTACAAGAGCTATTTGGACAGATCTAAATAATCAGGGAGGTGGGTACAAAAAGAAGTACGTCCCTTAGTATCAGGGTCCCAAATGATTTAGGGCAGGAAATATAATTCCTTTTGGATTAGAGTCATGTGATTTCCCAAAGATGTTTCCAACACAATCTAACTCAGAGCTTTCCAAACTGTGTGTCACGACACATTTCTGTGTCATGGCCAGGGCCCAGGTGTGTCGCAGGGGAACCCAGAAGAGGAGGCCATGCACCACATGGAACCCTGCCCAGCCCTTGCCGTGCCGCCGGTCCCTGCTCCGTGCCCAGCTCTCACTGCAGAACCCAGGTAAGGTACCAGCCCGGCAGGGCCGCAACTGGGGGGGAGGGTGCAGGGACGCGAGTAGGCCACAATGCTGGGGGAGTGGTGGGTGCAGGGACACGACTAGGCTGCTGTGCTGGGGGTTGGGGGGTGCAGGGATGCGACTAGGCCGCCGTGCTGGGGGGGGTGGGGGGTGCAGGAACACGACTAAGCCGCCGTGCTGGGAGAGTGGGGGGTGCGGGGACGTGACTTGGCTGCCGCGCTGGGGGGTGGGGGGTGCAGGGACGTGACTAGGCCACTGCGCTGGGGGAGTGGGGGGTGCAGGGACACAACTAGGCCACTGTGCTGGCAAGTGGGGGGTGCAGGGATGTGACTAGGCCACTGCGCTGGGGGAGTGGGGGTGCAGGGACACGACTAGGCTGCCACGTTGGGGGGTGGGGGGTGCAGGGATGCAACTAGGCCGCCGTGCTGGGGGGGTGGGGGTGCAGGGATGCGACTAGGCCGCCGTGCTGGGGGGTGGGGGTGCAGGGATGCGACTAGGCCACCGCGCTGGTTGTGGGGGGTGCAGGGATGTAGCACATGTGATGTGGGGCAAGTGTTAGTGGCCACAACAGTGCAAGGAAGGGTGTACAAAACATTTTGAATGCAAAACCTTGTGTTTCAACCTTGCCCTGGTCACGCTAGGCAGTGTTTTGGGGCTGGGAAGCCTGCTTTGAGGGTGAAGCGCCCAGCTCTTGGGTATGGGCCACATCTAAAAATGCCAGCCTGCCAACCCCATTTGTGTGCAGGACGACCGATTGGCACTTCAGATGGTGCCTTTTGAAGTGGGCACAGTTAGGAATGGAAACATTTTGTACATCTCTGATTCCAAGTACAGTATCTGGAGAAAATCAAGTTGAAGAACCCAAGTTTACTATGTGGTCTGGACCTAGCGAGCCAGTGAGGTTTGCAAATGGTGGCACTGCAAAATCTTGTGTGCCCACCCCTCCAAGTTACCAAAGTCTTTTCATGCTTAATGGGATGGAAAGGAAAAGGTTAAATTCATGGGGATTAATCCAACCAAGTATATGTCACTGCCTTAACCCCTGACACAAGGGAAGAACGTAGAGCAATGTTTTTCAAACTTGGCAACTTTAAGATGAGTGGACTTCAACTCTCAGAATTCCCCAGCCAGCATGCAAACCTCACTCACCTGCTAGGTCCAGGCCATCGGAGATGTGCAAAATGTTTCTATTCCTAACCGTGCCCACTTCAAAAGGCACCATCTGAAGTGCCAATCGGTTGTCCTGCACACAAATGAGGTTGGCGGGCTGGCATTTTGGACATGGCCCATACCCAAGACCTGGGCGCTTCACCCTTAAAGCAGGCTTGCCAGCCCCGAAACACTGCCTGACATGACCAGGGCAAGGTTGAAACACAAGGTTTTGCATTTGAAATGTTTTGTACACCCTTCCTTGCGCTGTTGTGGCCACTAACATTTGCCCCACATCACATGTGCTATGTCCCTGCACCCCGCACCCCCCAGCGCGGCAGCCTACTTGCATCCCTGCACCCCCCAGCACGGCGACCTAGTTGCGTCCCTGCACCCCCTACCCCCCAGCACGGTGGCCTACTCGCATCCCTGCACCCTCCCCCCAGTTGTGGCCCTGCCGGGCTGGTACCTTACCTGGGTTCTACGGTGAGAGCTGGGCATGGAGCAGGGACAGGCAGCGCAGCAAGGGCTGGGCGGGGCTCCACGTGGTGCATGGCCTCCTCTTCCGGGTTCCCCTGCAACACACCTGGGCCCTGGCCATGACATAGAAATGTGTTGTGACACACAGTTTGGAAAGCTCTGACCTAGGCGACTTCAAGACTTGTGGACTTCAAATCCCAGAATTCCCCAGCCAGCCTTGCTGGGTAGGGAATTCTGGGAGTTCAAGTCCTCATATCTGAAAGTGGCCAAGATTGAAAAACACTGCTCATGGTCTTGGGTACATGACCTCCCCATCAAGCACACCTGGAGGGCATTTTTATATTTTATCTACAATTACATACAATAGAATAAATACGGTACAAGACTGAGGGGGCGGAGGGGCGGGGTTTGGAGCCAGGAGCCAATTGTGTGGGCCAGGGGGCGGGGTTTGGAGTCGGCAGCCAATCACGTGGCCAGGGGTGGGGACCCCTCATTACTATGTCACGAAATTATGGATGGCTAAAAGGCGTGTCACCAACATGAAAAGTTTGGAAAGCCCTGATCTAACTGCTGCATTTTGCACTCCTGGCTGGTTCTAGGTTCTCCTGATGGGCAGTCTCCAGAGTGTGCACTACTGACAAACATTTTCCTCTTTGAGAATCAAAAAGAAAAGCAGATGAGAATTGGACGGATTCTCCAGTATTCCCTAATTGGGTGGTTTTTCTTGCTTATTTAGTTTTTCTTGTGTTTGACAACTGGACTGGCTTTCTGAGTGAGGCATGAGTTAAAGCAAATTCTTCTGTGACAACAACTTAGGCCATTTTATTTATTGGCCTTGTATTACAAAACAGCAGGGAAAAGGTCTTTGTTACCTTTCCAGAATAAACAATCTATAATATTAAATAAGAAAGGCAACTGAAACCTATGCTTGCCTTTTCTTTTGTTTGAATACTCCTTCTACAAGAAAATACAAAATTTTCTGCCTTTAGGTTTAAAACTATGCTGTTGTACTGAATTGGTTACAATATATTGATCCAGCACTAATTGTGCTGATTTTCTGACTATTCATCCCTTTACAGCATGGATCAGACATGGGTCTCCAAATATACAGTATTTCTAAGCTGGTAAAAATAGGTTTTTTGCTGTTATTATTTCCTATATTGGTACATCTGAAAAAATTATAATGACTGGAAACTAGATTTTTAGTATAGAGAAAAACAGCTCCCTGGGACTGTTAATTTGTCTTCCTCACAATAGTAGAGAGATATCCAATTATCCTTCCAAATCTTTTCCTGAGACTTTTAAAAAAAATAGTAATACATACTTACCACCAGCTACTGTGAATGAATCTTGCACATTTATCTAGCCAAATGTGATGCTAAACATATTTGAAATAATATCCGCTTCACTGAGATCAACTCAATATGGCTCAGTAAAATTACTATTCTTTGTTAAATATTTTTTCCAGTTGAACCTACACCATGTTTCAGCTGAGGTGGTTGTATCTGAACTTAACTCATAACATCATGGGTATAAATTATGTTTAGGGCTGGCACCATTAATCTTCCTAATATGGGTTGAATGGTACACTAAATGTACCTTAAATGTATACGTTTAAAAATAATGTGTTTCTGGTGCTCAGAATGTATTTGGAGTTCCCAAAAGGTTGGAAAAGTAGAAGAGAGGGCACCAATCAGGAGCAAGAACAGTCATATGAAGATTGTCCTGGTGTCATCATTCAGTTGCAAGTCAAATGGCATGATTGAGAAAGCTAATCCAGGATATCTATGGCTGGTAAGGTTGTATTTTAATGAACTGCAGGTCATCTTTCAGACAACAAAGCAATGTTTTCTAAAATGTAAAAGATCTGTACTAGCTGGAAGGCATCAGAGACTGAATTGCCTAAAACTCTTCAATCTATAGCTAATCTCAGTTGAGGTTGCAGACTCCAGTTATACTGCTTTTTGCTAATCTATATTTCAAATTGGTATTAAAAATAAAATGATGACAAGAGTGCTGGTTGCATTTGGTTGTTGAAAATGAGGTAATACATCTCTGCAGAAACAGAAACTAATATTTCTCTATAAAGTTAATAAAGCCAGCTTTCATTAAAAAAACAGAATTGTGTAAGAGAGAATAGTCTCTTGCTATAATAATATAAATACAGAATATTCTGAGCTACACACAACTCTTTATCAAGCAAACAGCCCCCTTTTTTATGAAATGAAGGTTTTAGGTGAGATATTTGTTGATAGCATATAAGATACAGTAAAGTTATCCTGTTGTTGTGTCCTGCACAGTGGATGGGACAAACTTATTTTGTGTCAGCAGATCACAAGCTTATAGTGGTAAAAAGGGAAAAGTCACTGTCACAATACCCTGCCTGTTAATGGAACCCTACCAACATAACAAGGAATAGAAGATAGACGTGGTGTTGTAGGACTGGTAAAATAAAGCCTATCTAGGCCACTGCTGTTCTTCCCTGGCATCTCTGTAAACACTGCATCTGCAATGGTAATTTTGTAAGTCAGCCTTCTCCAACCTTGTGCTCTCAATATGCATTGAACTTCAGCCCCTCCATAATTCCCAGCCAAGGTAGCCATGTTTCCATGCTGGCTGGGTATTATAGGAATTACAGTTCAAGCACATGTGCAATATACCACTTTGAGAAAGCTATTTTTTTTTCTTAATTTGTATATTATAATTTGCACTCCTTTCCACCCGCAGGATAGTTGAGGTGGCTAAAATAAAATATCCCCTTGGAATTCTTAGATCAGTGTTTCTCAATCTTGGCCACTTTCAGATGTGTGGACTTCAACTCCCGGAAGTCACAACACTTTTGGGAGTTGAAGTCCACACATCTGAAATGGGCCAAGGTTGAGAAACACTGCTTTAGATGGCTCTAACCATTTTTGCCTACCATCTTCCTTAACAAAAAAGGAAGTTCCGACACTTGGAAGCTAATCACAAGACACCCCAGAGATAGCTAAGCCCAACTATCTATACAGAGGGAGAAACTTCTTTTTTTGCCCACCCACCATGGGTATAACTGAGAATACACAAATTAGGAATTTGGTATTTAATGTTTTGTTGATGGCCATTCTGCCTTAAGGGAGCACTTGGTTCAAAATCAAACCAACCAAACCAAACCACAGTCTTAGCACCGAGAGAGAACAAAAATGAATAGAAAACAAAGAGCTAAGGAATAGTATAGTCCTCCTAAAACCCTCGTAAGTTTTTTAACTTGCAGAATGATGGGCTCATCCCACTATCCATGGCACAAAGATATCCTGCTAACCATTTATAAAGGATATTTTCTTGACAAATGCTTTGTTTCATCCCAAGAGCACTGTAGATGAAGCTTAAATAATCTCTAGCTGTTCTGGTGCCAAAGTGGTGTTTCCCTTCTTCTCCCAATGCAAACAACGCTATATGAACAATCTACCGTGCCTCTAACAGTGGTTGATGACAAGGTCAGGGACTGGGCCCATCTTCCACTGACCATTTTAGGCTGCTGCAGGCATGCTCCCATCTCTCCTGTTCATGAGCACTATACTCCAGAGCTATTCTGCTCTTGGCAGGTCTTTCATGCTGGGCTCTCTCCCCTGTGCCCACCATGTCTCCAGTTGCTAAAAGCTTCTTGGTGGGATTGAAAACCTGGTTGGGAAAGAAGCATCTCCCCCTACTTCTCTTGCCATCCCTACCAGACCTGGTAAAAGATCCTCAGGCTATCAGGGCCCAGAGAGGTGGGAAGAGAAGTATAAAAATAATAAAAGTACAATGTTTAGCTGTATAACAATTAAATCATATCAATACTGAGAATATGTTTGCAAAAACCCACCAAATATTTAATACCTTGGTTCTGGGCATATTTGCAAAATCCCGAATAAACAAACCTGTTTTAAATGCCAGCTAAAATGAGACAGCATGGTGGCCATCTGCACTTCTTAAAGCAAACAGTTCCATGATTAGGGAACATCCCTGAAAAGATCCTCTGTCAAGTTACCGGTGTGGATTCACGCCCACAGGGTGAGACTGCAAGCCGGCCTTAAACTCATCTTAATCAAGGAATCAAGTGCTCTGCTTGGAAGTAGACTATTCATTCTGACTCTTACTTAATCTGAACAGCTCCAGTTATGCTTGGGGAGAGACGAGGAATTTTGGGCATAAAAGCTTTTGCCTTGGCTTAGAATAACATTGGCACAATGTCTAGGTCAGCCTGCTTTAAATGTTCTGTGCCCTCAGTCTTGCTGATAGCCTGACTATTTTGACCCAGGGCTTAGTGCTTGATCCTCTGAACCTCTATCTGTAGATACAGATACAGAATGGTTTGTCTTGCCCTCCAGACTGGACCTTGACTGTCTCTTTGCTGCAGGCTATGCTATGCTATGCTATGCTATGCTATGCTATGCTATGCTATGCTATGCTATGCTATGCTATGCTATGCTATGCTATGCTATGCTATGCTATGCTATATTCTCAATCTCAAAAACTTACATTTTGCCTTCCTGGACAGGACAATTTTAAGGTCTCATTTAGTTATCCGACTTAAAATATGGCAACTGCATCCTGAACCAGCTACAACTTCCTGTTCGTCTTGAGGGTAGCCCATGTGGAATGTACTGCAATATTGAAACACCTTGTTATATGAGGCTATACTATCTCCATTCAGGAATTATTGGAGCTCCTGAAGTAACCGAAGCAAGCTTCCAAGCTACCCACCTGTTCCCTTGGAGAACTGGAAATGGGGCTTTCTCTTACTTTCTCATTTTTTTAAAAAAAAAAGATGAGCTACGCTTGCCTTTATTGGAATGTTGAAGGTGATGCATTAATTGTGAAATAATCTGCGGTGAGTGGAACCTATTGGATCAGCTCCTCTCTTGGAAGGTCACTAATGCTGAGGTCTGTGCATTACAGATTCTTGGGAGATGCTGTTTAAATAGCTGATTGCTTTTATACTGCCACTATGTGTACTTGTTGTGTTTGTTATCTTTTAAAAAATTTAATATTTTCATTATATTTTATTCATGACACATGATGTGTTTTGATGGCTTCAGTAAGTACTTGGGCTATAAATCCATAATACATAAATTCATTGCAGGAAGACAGAAGTAGATCTCTGTTATCTAATATTCCTTACAGATACATCCTTTATCTCCAACTGGTGATCCTAAATAGACAGGAGGCTAAACAGGATACTTTCAAAAGGTGTCTCTTGAACAAGGAGTAAATTAATAAAAGTAAATCCCAATGGGTTTGCATCAGTACCAAATGAAGTAACTACTTAATGGTTGCACTATTAAAATTAGTGTTAAGAAGAGATGTTCTCCCATTTATTTCTATTAATTCTCTTTCATGTTGCTACTCCTATTAAACTTGGGGGCCCTCGATTTGGGAACTGGTTAACCCAAGAATCCAGTGGGGCTCTTCTCATCTCCTATACACTTTTTCCTTAAACAAAATTGGCACCAATGTGGTGACTGTACCCTGGCTGGGACTCTAAGGGAATCAATTTCCAACCCCTCCCTGGTAAAGCCGATAAAAAAAATAATAGAATGATCACCTTGTGATGGGAAACATAATTTAGATTTATCACTAGTGCCTTTCAAACATTTCACTGAAAGCAAATAATTAACACAGACAAGCCTCTTAGCATAGGCTTCACACTGACATAGAATAGTTGAAATATAGAAAACCTTTAGCTTGTTTCCGGAATGACATTAATAGCTCTTGTTCACTGGCTTCAATCTTTACCCATTACTCAGACACAGAGGTCAGCATTAGGCAAATGCATGGTCCTTGGCATGAAGAGAGCTATGGCAAATTAGCAAATCTATTCCTGTCCCATTGGCATTATCTTCATAAACTCCTTGTTATTCGTTGCAGAGGGGGCTACCCAAAGAAAGCCCTTGGCTGCTTTCCTCCAGTCCTTGCTGGCAGTCAGTCTGGTTCTCTGGTGCTTCCCAGGCAAATGCTGATGGCACATAAGAACCAACATTTTTCTTCCTCTTCCTTTACTGACTCTTTTCCCCCCTTTCCCACCCTTTGGCTTTTCTCCCCTCTTCTGTATTCTGGACTTTTCCTAATTCTGCTCCTTCTTACAACCCTGAACACCCCTTCTGGCTGTCTAGCTTTTTCTTCCAGTCCTCTGTTCTCTGACCTCCTCCACCAAATGTGTCCTTCGGCATTTGTTCGCCAACAAAGATACCATGATGGAACTTCTGTCATTTTTTTTCAGCAGGAATACCACTGTCATTGCTAACAGGAGTCCTGCCCATGACAAGTTGTTGGAGAATGTCTTCTTCTGAAGAAAGTTTGCAGAATTACCTATCCATTTCTCTACCCACAAATGTGGTAGAGAATTTTGAAAAGGCATTTGTACCCAGTTCTGCATAAAATGTGGAGTCCTTTGTGCTCTCTGAGCTTGGTTGTTTGCTTCCAGACATTTCATTATCTGACTAGGTAACATTATCAGTGCTAGTGAGTGTGAGGTTTGCTCCCTGTTTATATACAGTAGCTTGCCTTGCCAGAGTTGGAGGGTGTGTGGTTTTCTCCTTGGTAGTTCCTGCATCTACATCGTCTATAACATACAGTGCAAGGACTGTAACAGCCACTGTTTATTTATTTACTTGTATTTTGAATTTCGTCACCTCCCATCTCACTCAAAGAGTGACTCTGGGTGGTTTACAATAAGACTAAGATAAATACAGATTAAAATACAATAAAAAGAGTACTATGTAGGACAGACAGGCAGAAGACTAGCAGAGCACATTCACAAATGCCAATTAGCAGTCAGAAGACACGATTAAACTCCTTAATTTCATAACACATGGACAGACTCAACCACAGTTTCAACTGGGAAACTGTGAGCATCCTAGACCAAGCTAAATCCAAAAACAGTAGGGTATTCCTGGAAGCTTGGCATTCAGACACATCAGCCATCAGTAGACAAATAGAGATAAACCACATTTACACAATTCAAAAGAGACAATAAAAAAGCTAAGAAGGAAACAAAAAGACCAGAACAAATCCTCTCCAGCATCCAACACCCAGATAATCAGGGATTAACACCAGACAAACAATCAAGCAGAAAACAATATCCTAATCAAGGAACTACCAAGGAGAAAATCACAACCCACCAACACTGGCAGGGCAAGGTACTATATATAAACAGGGAGCAAATCCCACACTCACTCACACCGATCATGTTACCTAGTTGGGTAATGAAACGTCTGCAAGCAAACAACCAAGCTCAGAGAGCACCAAGGTCTCCACAGTTCAACCCTGAATTACATATATTCTCTTCTATTGGGATCTGCATAAAATGTCTGAAATGCTGTAGTTTCTAATTATGGCCAATGGAAAGTATGGTTGCACCTACCTTCCTATTCTGGCACAGCTTAATGGTATAGTGGCATAGCAATACCTTCAGTGTGGGCAACAGTATATCAATGGAAATAAGTGCATGGAGCAGCATAGGTATCACTGGAGCGATCGTGGGGAGGAGAAAGCTTAAGAGAGGATGGTGCACCTGCTTGGGCTGAATGGCATGCCAGGGAGCAAGTCTCCAAAGTGTGGATGGTACCAGGAAAAACCCGAATGTGATTCAATTTAAATTTAAGCTTAATTAGGTTAAATTCAGTTGTTTTTACACAGATATTTAATAGATCTCTACCGCTATCAACTTGAAAATTTACTAGCAACTTCCGCAGAAATCCAGATGTCCAAATCTAAGACTTGGATGAGGGAACGTGCCAAGCTGGAGTTGCAGTTTGCACACTTTTGGCGTGGAAGAAATCCTACAATGCCTCAGGGCCCATTTTCCATCAATATAATGACATAATTTTACACCAGCAAATGCGATATGATTCTATCGCAGTCAGCGGACACTCCCAAGAGAGCCATCCCACACTTCCTTGTTCTTGGCTCACACGCAGGTTTTGCACCTTCCCTTCCCTTGCAAGCCATCCCTGCACCAGAAGCAGATATCCATGCTGCTTTTCTAGGTATTAATCCAAAGTTATGGGGATAGATAACTTTGACCCTATGACTTACAGAATTGTAACATTGGAAATAATGGTGATAATTTGTTCAAAGAGAGCATTTTGTGTGCATGAGTTCACATACACACAAAGCAGTCCAGGAGAAGAAAGTGACCCTCGCTATCCTAACAATTCACATAGAATCTCCCTGCTTTAGCTGAAGCTCTATGGCAAGTCATCATACTCCTGTTCTCTTATTTGTTTTCCAAACAAATAAGCCAACCCATGCTGGCTGGGGAATTCTGGGAGCTGAAGTCCACACATCTTAAAGTTGCATTAAAGCATGGTGGGTTATGCTAGGCAAGAGGAGATGGGCAGACGTTCCCAGATAAATACTGCAGATGGATTCTTTTCTCATAATATGAGCTGTTTTTCTAGGTCTCTGACTGGCTACCTTCTAGAACAGAGCTTTCCAAACCTTTCATGTTGGTGACACACTTTTTATACATGCATCATTTTGCGACACACTCACAGCAGGGCACAAGGCAGGCACTAGAACCTGCACGGAATCACAGCAGGTCTGGAGGCAGCAAGGCACAAGGCAGGCACTAGGACCTGCGTGGAATCCTGGCAGGGCTCAGAGGCAGCAGCAGCCATGACACACCCACTGCAGCTGACACACTAACGTGTTGCAACACACAGTTTGGAAAGCTCTGTTCTAGAATCTTCCTAAAGGAGCCTCCCTCTTCAGGCCTATAATGTTTATGCTTTGTGCATGCAGGCCCTATTACTTCTGATCATTCCCCTTTCTTTGTCCATAAACTGATTGTATTAAGCCAGCATTTGATGCTTTTCTACCAGTAGACAACACCTGGTATTTGTTATCCTGGCTTTGTTGTGTTGTCACCGCTTCTTGTTGCTTTCTAGCAGTCATCTTTATTTCTGTTAGGACAATGCTGACAACTCTGTCACTCCTTCTGACAATATCATCAGATAGTGACTTGTTGACATTACTTGTTGATAGTGCTGACATCCTCTGTCTGGCTGTGCTGGTTACCTTAAATCTCATCTGTTGACCCAGCTTTGCTCTTGTGGGTCTGTTGTTTTGTCTACTTTTCTGAACCTTGTTTCAGCCATTTTACAATTTACTCTTGGCTACATACAAGACACATAACAGCCATCATAATAATCATGATGATGATGATGATGATGATGCTATCTGTTCAATCGTGTCCAATTCTCAGCGATTCTATGGACCAGTTTAAGTTTGACACTGAAGGTGTATAGGATGAAAGGAGTTACAGGAAGGCAGATTCTGATGGAATGATAGGGAAAGAATTCTAACAGTGAGAAATCAGGAGGACTCTGGTAGTATTTTTTTCAGACTAACAATTTTTTTTATTAAGAAGCACACACTTTTATGAACTATAGCTCACTTCATCAGATGTATTAAGAGTTGTTCAATAGCGGAACCAACTATTGAGATAGAGGGTGAGCGCTTTTTCACTGTATAAATTCTACCAGAAGTCTGACAGCAGCTTTAATTTTGGATTTCTGCAGTGAGTAGGAAGTTGGACTTGATGGCTTGAATGACCAATTCTAACTCCTCTATGAATTCCATGAATTTAAAAAAAACCTTTTCTCACTAGCCTTTTAGATTTTTGTTTAGGTATTAGCAAGCAGGTAGATAGGTGTTCCAAAAGACTTCATGTAATTGGGTTTCAAAAAGCCTTTGACTAACTTCCTCACTGATAACAGGAAGGTTGTTTCCCTGGATTAGTAACTATTAAACAACAGGAAACAGGGTAAAAATAAATGGACAGTTTTCAAATCTGAGATCCCCAGGCATCAGTCTAAGAGCCAGTTCTTCTAAACTGTACTTACAAAATCTGGGATCACAGCTGAGCAGTGATGTGGTCATGATTGTAGATGATACAGAATTATTAATAATAATAATAATAATAATTATTATTATTATTATTACTAGTGTGATCAGAATAGTTCCTATATATAGAACAACCACAGCATTGTGTGTGTGCACGTGCACATGATCATGTCTTTATTTATTTATTTATTTTCTATCCCACCTTTATTATTTTTTTATAAATAACTCAAGGCGGCGAACATACCTAATATTCCTTCCTCCTCCTGTTTTCCCCACAACAACAACCCTGTGAGGTGAGTTGGGCTGAGAGAGAGAGACTGGCCCAAGGTCACCCAGCCGGCTTTCATGCCTAAGGCGGGACTAGAACTCTCAGTCTCCTGGTTTCCCATTGGTTCCTTCCTAGGGCTGAGAGACAGGGACTGGCCCAAGGTCACCCAGCCGGCTTTCATGCCTAAGGCGGGACTAGAACTCTCAGTCTCCTAGTTTCCCATTGGCTCCTTCCTAAGACTGAGAGACAGGGACTGGCCCAAGGTCACCCACCCGGCTTTCATGCCTAAGGCGGGACTAGAACTCTCAGTCTCCTGGTTTCCCATTGGTTCCTTCCTAGGGCTGAGAGAGAGTGATTGGCCCAAGGTCACCCAGCTGGCTTTCATGCCTAAGGCGGGACTAGAACGCTCAGTCTCCTGGTTTCTAGCCCGTTGCCTTAACCACTAGACCAATTCAGTGAAGGAAGGGACATGAACAGAGGTATAGAAAAACATAGTATTAAAATGTGGACATAGAAGTATTTCTTCTTTTAATAGGTGACTTCAGTGGACCAGAAAGCTTGGTAGATGCCAGGGGACATCTGTATAGAAACACTGGTGTCCCTGGGCACAGTGCTGAAACTCTTATTTGTTGCTTCCAGCAGTTCTAATTATGAGATGTTGAATATGCCTAGTCATTACTTCATTGCTCTGGAACTACCCTCAGTGGCAAAAACACTGAATCATCACATCCAACAACTTCTGTTTCTTAATGCTTATCAGATTATAGCTGGATTCAGCCTAATTGGTAATATTACAAAGATCAATCACTGATTCTTCAGAGAAGATTCCTTCTTTTTGAGCTTCTCACTCATACTCATTCATGACAGTTTGAGTCATCATATGCTATGATGACTTTTCTAAGTGTCCATTCAGTTTTTAGCATGTGAACTCTTGCTTCATGATAACTTGAGCTCCATTGGAAACTAATGAAAAAGTTAATATGAACAGATGAAATATTATTTCTTCAACTACTGTGTCATTAATTGCAACGTGAGTTCTGGACGGGTGGGTCTGGGCTGTGTATCATTACAAATAGATAGCAAATTTGACATATTCACCCAAGTATCAACTTCTATGGAATAATTTTCAGGTGCTACCTTGTTCCTAGAGACCAATTTTTCAGGAGAAATAGCTTTAACTCTGTTTTCTACTAAATCATCCTGGAGGAAAGAGGCATCCACCTTCGTTTTATTTGCAAAATTGGATCAGCCTTCTCTTTGGTATTTGTCTTGCCAATCCATCACACAAAGACCTTCAGGAAACTTAAGACAATGCATATTTATTCTCTAGGCACTGATAGTTTGCCCTACTGGGTTTTAAAGTGTACATTGCCTAGATTGTTTTCATTAGAAAGATCTACTGATGATGGAAAGAAAAGAGAGACTCAGTACATGACACACATCCCAGAAAACACTGAGATTCTTGCAGTTAAAAATGTGTCCAACTTTTCACCTATCCAAACTTATATAACAATGGATCTGGACTGTATGTATTTCAAGAATGCAGCATTAGAATTTAGATTGGATATAGAATGGTATACTCTTAAGGAAATGGCAAGTTTTTCTAAAACAATGACTCCCAAAGATTTTTCCTTTTGGAGGATCACCATGTCATCATGGTTAGCTTTTCTAGAAAGTCATGGGTAGGCCCGATGGCATCCATATGCACCATGGTGCACATCTCCTGTGGATGCCTCCACAACATAAATGAATAAATAACAATTATAAAGGCTCACAATCTCATGAGTTTGCCAAATCCCAAGAGATTTTTGAGTTCTTGCTTGAAATCTCATGAGTAGACAAAAATAACTACTAGGCACCACCAGATACAGATACATATGATTAAGTTTAAAGTTGTTCTACATGCTGGGATATTACGCTCCTCCATGCTCATGTATCATGTTTCTAACCTAATGAAAACACAGTTTCTAAATCAATGGTTCTTAAAATGGAACCCAGACTTTCCTGAAGAGCTGCTTAGGTTACACTGCTCGGTTTACATGCTTCATAAATTGAATTGCAATATTCCCATAATCTGTGTGTGATGAGGGGGTCAGGGTGGGCATGCATCCATCTGGCTTTTGGTTTTTAGATTTTTCTTTTTTTGGCAATGGAGCAACCTCGTTTTCTAATTCTTCCCTGGGAACATCGCACACTACAAGTTCATATGGCCTTCATGGCAAACCCCAGCTCTTTTCTGAGATGTGCACAGGCCCAAGAGCCACAAATATGAGTTGCCTTTTTTACATTTGTCTTAGTTAAATGGATTGGAGTCCATTTCAGTGGAGGACAGAACAATAGGGTGACTAGATGAAACCAAAGAACCCAAGCAGTCTAGGAATGAAATCATTAAAATATATCAAGTCAGCCTCATTTTTGCCTCTTAATCATAATTTCGGATATGTTTCAGGGTTTCTGTTACTTGTATAATGTGTACAGCAATCATGACAGATTTTTCTTGAAATTTAATTCCAAATTCATGAACAGAGAGAGGATACTGCTCTGGTGGGACTACCATATTTGTACTACTCACCTCAGCAATTAGTGTTAAAAGTCATTTAAAAATATTATTTATTTATTCAATTTATATGGCCACCCATTTCATGGCGGTGACATAATAGGTATCAATGGGACCTTTTCTTCCAAAGACTAGTAAGAAAGGATTTTCATTTGAATCATAGGTGAAGCAAGGGGGTGCGATGGCTCAGCGGTTAAGACGCCAGGCTTGTTGATCAGAAGGTCGCAAGTTTGGAGGTTCGAGACCCTAGCCCTGCGTGATGGAGTGAGCTCCTGCACTCACCCCAGCTCTTGCTAACCTAGCAATTCGAAAGCATGCAAATGCAAGTAGATAAATAGGTACCACTTCGGTGGGAAGGTAACAGTGTTCCGCGCACGTCATGCCGGCCACATGACCATGGAAGCGTCTTTGGACAACGCTGGCTCTTCAGCTAACAAATGGAGATGAGCACCAGCCCCTAGAGTCAGATATGACTATGTGGGGGAACCTTTACCTTTACCTTTCATAGGTGAAGATAGTGTTAAGTCCTTGAAATATTCAGTTTCCTGCATTTGTTATTAGATGTTTTATTCCAAGCTTGTCTCTTAACAACATTTAGAATAATGTCTGGTTTGGATCTTACTGATAGCCTCTATAGGGCATTATGCATAGGTGATCTGATGGGATCTTCTAAAGCTTTCAATTGCCATCTCTTGAGTTGGGTTCAGAAGTCCTATAAGATTATTTATTGACCTTTGCAGGGCTGAGCTTGAAGTCAGATTTGATCCTGGTGACTACACTGACAAGTCCATGCAGTTTTCTAGGCAAATGCTTTTATTTATTTATTTCTTGCTCACATTTATATGGCCACCCATCTCACATAAGGCAGCTCTGGATGGTGTACAACAATGAGATAAAAACAGTGAGTAAATAAAAACAATCATTATAAAATGATAAAATGATTGTTAAAAAAATATTATCACAAAATTTTAAAATATACCAACCCCATGGAGAGAGCAAGAATGTCAGTCATAGTGAAGCCATCTAAGTCTCCTCTTCCCAAACACCCCCAGGCCTGACAACATAACCAGGTCTTGAGGAACTTCCTAAACAATAGCAGGGAAGGAGCAAGCCTAATTTTAGGGGAGAGAATGTTCCACGTGGAGGGAGTCACAGCAGAGAAGACCCGCCTCTTGGGACACACTAAATTTAAGTCCCTGGCAGATGGAACCCGTAACATGCTTCCCTGTCAGGGTAATTGGCGAAGAAATGACGCTGAGTCGAAGTTCAACTCTAGTTTCTTTATTGTTTCTACGATACACAGAATCTTGCCAGACTAAAGGTTCCTAAACTGAGCTAAGGGGGAAAATACCCTTGGGAATCTAGGGCGGTGCTAGCCTCACTTTCTTCCTCGACACCCCCCCCCCACACTCTCCAAGCTGTGAGAATGCTTATCTGCCTGGAATGTGCTCTCTACTCCCTCAGCTCCCAGCTCCATCACATTCCCTGTTAGATCTAATGGGATGGGCTGATGTAATTGGGGAGAGGTGGTCCCTCAGATATCCTGGCCCCATGACATGAAGGGCTTCAAAGGTCAAAACCAGCACCTTGAATTGGACCTGGAAGCAAACTGGCAGCCAATGCAGCTCACAGAGCAGAGGTGTAATATGTGGTCTTCCCAGGGCACACATAATTGCCTGTGCCGCTGCATTCTGCACCAGTTGAAGCTTCCGGATATTCTTTAAGGGCAGCCCCATATAGCGTTACAATAGTACAATCTGGAGGTGACTAAGGCATGAGTGACGGTGAGCAGAGCCTCCTGATCCAGGAAGGGGCACAACTGGCGCACAACATGAAGCTCTGCAAAGGCCCTCCTAGATACAACTGCCACCTGCCCTTTGAGCAGGAGTCGCGAGTCTAGGAAGACTCCTAGATTGCGCACTGGGTCTGTCTGGGGAAGTGCAACCCCATCCAGCACCAAATATGGCATAATTCCAGAACTGGCAGGACCCAAAACCCAAAGCCACTCAGTCTTGCCAAGTCTGTTGTTCCCCATCCAGACCCTCACAGCTTCCAGGCACCAGGATAAGGCATCCACGGCATCACTCAATTCACCAGGGGCAGAGATATATAGCTGGGTATCATCAGTGTACTGATGATACCACAGCCCATGGTGACTTTAACTAAAGGAAGGCATTTTTGGAAGTGGTTTGCCATTGTCTTCTTCCTGGGGCTGAGAGGGAGTGACTTGGCCAAAGTCACCCAGCTGGCTTCCATGCCTAAGGTAGGACTAGAACTCAAGTTTCTCCGCTCCTAGTTCAGCACTTAGATCAAATGGACTTTTATTGCATCTCTATATATGTCAAAGAATTCTCCCCAAATTCCACGATCTGGTGTGTGCACTCTTATGACATGAGCATTAGAGGAAGTCAGCTAGGAGTGTTCGTCTTTCCCTGATCATAAAATCCACAAAAAAAGTATTGGGGAGGAGAACATACTACTGAAGGTTTTGTGAAAACAGTGATAGTTACATTGGGGGAAAAATCTTACATCAATGGATTTTGTGCTTAAAAAGGCTGCATCAGGCAGAATTTAAGTGAAAAAGAATGTGAGCAGGATGAGCATAGCTTGCATTAAAAGGAAAGATTACTGGCAACTTTAACAATTATGTCAATTAGAGGAAGATGCATACAGAGCTTCTATATTTTATGAGATTTTGTAAACAGTTATGAATTTTTTAGTAGAGGAAAATCTGCGAAATCTGGCTATTGCATTACATGAATAGTAAAGTGGACAGGGTTTTTAGCAATTTGCATATCTCGATTCCTCACTGATCAAGAGCACACTTTCTTTTCCATTGACTATTTTAAACAAATGTGAAAATAGCATTCTCTTTGATTGGGAGTACAGATAGTCCTCACTTAACAACCATTCGTTTAGTGACAGTTCGGACTTATGATGGTGCTGAAAAAACCAACTTACAACAAGTCCTCATGACTGTCACAACATCCCCCCACTCACATGATCATGATTTGGGCACTTGGCAACTGGTTCACATTTATGACCTTTGCAGGGTCCCATGGTCCCATGATCACCATTTTCTACCTTCCTGGCCGGCTTCTGGCAAGCAAAATCAATGGGGAACCACATGATTCACTTAACGACCACATGGTACGCTTAATGCCCATGGTGATTCACTTAATGACTGCCGCAAAAAAGTCATAAAATCGGGTCGGATTCACTTAATGATCGCTTTGCTTAGCAACCAGAATGCTAGTCCCAATTGTGGTTGTTAAGCAAGTACTACCTGTAGAGACTTTAGTAATGGCTAAGGGTCATGTTGGCAAATATAATTATTATTAGTGGTGTGGGTTATATAGTCCATATAAAACTACATAACCCTCTTTACACTTTGAAATTCAACAGCTGAATGTCATTACCCATCACAAGTGTCTCCACCAAAATGCGGCAAGTCTTGTCTCCAGCTTTATAGCTTTTTTCTGCAAGCATTGGAGGAAAAAAGGGAACTGCAAAGTTGTCACACATCCTTTACGGAAGGTGTGAGCAATCTTGTAGCTGCTAGGAGCCTTATTTTCCTCTCTCTCTCTCTCTTTGCATCAAAGTGTTTCAGGGATCATGTGGTTATGTTACTGAGAGTGGGGCAGGGCCAAAAATTGTTGACTTTGGGGAGTATGGATAGTTAAGATGAAAAATAGCTCAGAGAGGTATAAGATTCTGATTTTGCAATATATCCGTGTGTTCTTGGAGATGCAAAAATGTAATTCAGGGGCCACAGTTATCTATCCCTGCTGTTTGGTATTTGTTTGTTTGTTTGTCTATTTAGAAATTGACAGGAGGTTTTTTGCTCATGGTGATCCACTGGTCAACAGAAACAGTATGCAAAAGATGCCAAAGCGCCAAATAATCTGCACAACTGGTAAAATTTGAAGGGCAGAACCTCCTTGGATATGTTCAACTCTTATAAAAGATAAGGCCTCCTTCAACATGAACACAGATCCTGGTGATTTCATTGATCAATCCAGCAGTTTGTATGGAAGTAGGTTGCCAGTGCCTTCTTCTGAGATGCATTGGGACTTACCACACAGACTTTATTGTTGTGGTCTAATGAAGTTTCACTGAACACCTCCTAAAGCAAATTGATTGATTATGTGCCATCAAGTTGGTGTCGACTCTTAGCGACCACATAGATAGATTTTCTCCATGACGATCTGTCCCTAACCTGTTCTTTCAAGTCTCCCAACAGTTCACTCATCACCATTGTAACTGAGTCCATTCACCTTGCTGCTGGTCATCCTCTTCTCTTTCCTTCCACCTTTCCCAGTATTAGAGCTTTTTCCAGGGAGCTGGGTCTTCACATAATTGTTATCTTCACATAACACAAAGAGATGTCCCAGATCAGAATCCCTGAGTTTGATGTAGACAGCCTATCTACAGAAGAAGATTCTCTCCCCACCCCACCTCTAATACAATATCTAATGTGGCAACACACTACAGACAAGGTCCTTCACACAACACATAATTAATAATTGAACTTCTAGCTGCAAGATGTCCTGATGGCCCACATCTTAAAGGGCTTTCAAAGGAGATGAAGCAAAATAGTGGCCAGCCGGTCTATTAGGAACTATTAGCCATGGAATCTCTGAGTTCTAGGTGCCGTAATCTTAAGTGGAAAACACTATTTTAACATGGTACGGTAACTTGAGCCTGTCATACTTATGGGTTGTGAATGAGATGAAGGCAACAATATGGATAAAGGTAAAGGTAAAGGTTCCACCTGCACATTTGTGCAGTCGTGTCCGACTCTAATCTCCATTTGTTAGCCGAAGAGCCAGCATTGTCCGAAGACGCTTCCACGGTCATGTGGCCGGCATGACGCACACGGAACGCTGTTAGCTACCCACCGAAGTGGTACCTATTAATCTACTTGCATTTGCATGCTTTCGAATTGCTAGGTAGGCATGAGCTGGGGCGAGTGCGGGAGCTCACTCCGCACGCAGGGCTAGGGATTCGAACCTCCGAACTTGCGATCTTCCGATCAACAAGCCTGGCGTCGTACCCGCTGAGCCACCACGCCCCTAACAATATGGATACACAGCAGAAAATAGATATTAACTAAAGCAATGGTGAGGTAATCCAGCTCTGCCAGCCTTCTGCTGTCATACCAGTCTCTTTCTTTGAACTAGAGGGCAATTGTTTAAAACTATTGCAAATAAATGTCTGTGGTGTACAGTTGTTTGAGTTTGCATTCAACATTCAAGATAGTTTAGTGGTGAGGACTGAGAACCACCCCCCACCCAGCCCCCAGTCCCCGCACTCCCCTGGATCACACCATTGAAATTCAGTAGCAAACTGCTGAAAATAGTAGATGATTCCTTACTCTTTGGGGGCAGGAAAGGAAAGAAAAATACATATTTTGAGCCTCCAGTAGGTTTAACACACACAGAAACTAAGCATTCCCCCATAAACCCTGCCAAAGTGGGGAAATGGGCTGAAAATTCTACCCTGTACTCTCTGGTGACACCCTAATATCCTAACCTACTTAGGGTAACTCTTGGCAGAAATGTAGAAAAGAAAGAACTAGAACATCCCCCTTTCCCACCAGAAAAAGGTTACTTGCCTTGAGGCCATTCTTTCTTATGCCTGGAGCTTCTAAGGTTTCTTATAGAACAATAAAGGCTTTTTGATTTTAATTCCCTCTCCCTTGTTACATACAGCACAGTGTTCATTATATGCCCCTGCCAGATCAGGAGAGGGACAGAATGCCAATTCTCATCAAAGCCTTTCTTTACTTTCTGAGATTTTTTTTTCTTGTATGGTTGTGGCGAAACAACATCCATTGGATCTGATTTTTCTTTTGCTGATTCACATCTGTAATTGACAAATAGTATGTGATGCTACTCACCTGACCTTTATTCATAGACATTTCTCCACTTGTACAATAAATACTGCACATGGGCTGAGCAAACAAATTAGTAGCAAATAAGAGTTTCACATTGTAAGTGTGGAGAAGGCTCGGTGCGTGTGTGCTTGTGTGTGTGTAAATCCATTCCCTCCACTATTCCCAGTTTTTTGAACTAAGCTCCTGCTCTTTCCTCCTATTTCTTCCTTTTGTATCCCAGATCCTATGTCTTTCCCTTTGCTCATTTTCTTTTCTCCAACCCCCAGGAGATTTTCTTTCTCTCATTCATTCTTTGAGCTTTTAGGAGAGATCTACATTCTGTAGAACAAAGCTGAGGTTGCACTGATGTTTTTAAGTCCCACAGGAGAAATGAAAATGCCAGGAGTGACTACATTCTTTTCACTAGTGTTCCTGGCCTCTTTTGAATGCTAAAAAGAAAAAAAAAAGGGTTCAGGGAGAGAAAGAACAGAGAGGCATAAAAGAGTGGGGTAGACCAGAAAGCTTTAGATTTTTTCAAGTGGGTAATGCAATGGGACCCTTTGAAATGTGAGACCACAGATCTGTCCCAAATAGGCCAGACCTAGTGTTGCCATTGACTGCAAAAATTAAGATTAGATATGAATCTGCAATAGGGGAGGGTTGAGAGGAAGCTAGTACACCCATCTTCTCTTTCCCTTTTAGGATATGGAAGGTAGGTTATCTGAATAGAGTTTTAGTAATTATTTAGTAATTATTATTTAGCAATAACAATACTCCCTCTGCATTTCTCTTACTATTGCCTCTTCCCATCTTAAGCTTACAGACTGCCTTCTTGAAAATCAGGCAGATGTTGTTCGTATTCATTCAGCATAATTCCAGCTCCTTGCTGTAATTTCTTCACCCTTTGGCCAGATGGTTGCCTGCTGCCGTAACTATCCCTTTGTTACTATTGCAAGCTTGAAGGGTTGCAACTCCTTATAATTCCCTGCAGATAGTTGTTAGGAAACATCTCTCCTATGTGAGTGATCTTAGCTGTCAGATCCAGCAGTCTCTTCTTGTTGCTGTTATCTGTTTGCAATTCAGTTAACAGTCTGAGTTGATCTGGGATGTGGACCTGTGGGTGGCTATGTCATTCCATTGTAACTCCCAAGAGCTATGTTGTGTATATTTATTGGACACATATGGCACAAATGTGCTTCATGTTCATGGACTATGTGAAGTTGGGAGGGCATTTCCATTAAGTGAAGAGGTCGTAATCAGAGTATGACTTATACATAACTTCCAGGCTTCTATTAAATGATTTAGTAGCATAAGGAAATACGCTATTCATCCTTGTAAGCAGTGAAATTGTAAGCATAAGGCAAAAGTTACTTTAAACTGTGAGCTTGGTTATTTTGTCCTGTCTTTTCATCTCCCAGATTCAGGGAGGGAATGATGCACTTACATGTTGATGGGCATCATATCAGGCAAGATTGGGGTTGTCAGGATCTTGGATGATGATGTAGTCAATAAGATATTGGTTGGCCTTCTTCTCACAAAGAGCACTGTTGTTTTGACTATATGTAAAAGTCTTATGGATCTTAGGAAGAATAGCTAGTCTGGTCCTTCTATAAGCCCTAAGCCCTTATGAGACATCTAATCCTTTGAAGAGCCATTTTCTTAATTATGTACCTGTTAATTCCTACAGTCACCCCAAGTCCTGCTGTGCTGCCTCATTGTGGCAGTGGGGCATTCCTGGAGGGATGAGCAAAGAACACTGGGAGTGTATGCCTAGAATATAATCTCATCAGAGTTACCCAAGACATGAAGGTCATTGCAGCTGCCCAGCTAAAGCAAGTAGGAATTTATATTGGGCAGCAGTGATATAAGAAGATGCTGGATGCAGAAGATCACTGCAGTGACAACAGAAAAGGC
Organism: Charina bottae; assembly: GCA_023362775.1. Taxonomy (NCBI): domain Eukaryota; kingdom Metazoa; phylum Chordata; class Lepidosauria; order Squamata; family Charinaidae; genus Charina; species Charina bottae. Next base: position 49,134,355 of record JALMGJ010000002.1, on the reverse strand, counting down.
ATCATTTCATACTGTGTGGGAGAAGACAATGGTAAACTACTCCTGTATTTTACAAAGATGGATATAAAATGATTGATGATACAGTGCTGGATAATGGGCCCCTCAGGTCAGATGGCACTCAACATGCTACTGAGGAAGAGCTGAGGATCTTTCCAAGTGCTAGTGGTGTTTATGATGTGGCTAGATTAAAGCCTTTTGGATAAATACTGTAGCTGCTGATGTTGCCATGCAGAAAAAGAAAATCCAAAGCTGCAAAGACAGAATTACAATGGGAATATGGAATGTAAGAAATATGAAAATGGAAAAGCTCAACACAATGAACATGAGTCAACAACATATTGAGATCTTAGGCATCAGTGAATTGAAATCAACTGGAATTGGAAATTTTCAATCAGAAGATCACACTGTTTACTATTCAGGAGCGAGGAGGAGGAGGAGGAGGAGGTGGTGGTGGTGGAGGAACAGTATTACTTTCATAGTTGGCAAGGGTATAGCAAGAACAGTACTTGGCTACAATGCAGTAAGTGACCAAATAATACCAATTAGACTTTGTGGAGAACACTTTAATATGATGATTATCCAACTTTATGCTCTAACCATTGATGTAGAAGAAGAGGAAGTTGATGAATTTTATGATCAGATTCAGTTTGAAATCAACCAAACATGCAAGCAAGATATGGTGTTTGTGATTGGAGACTGGAGTGCCAAAGACAGAAATATTAAGGAGAAAAATGTAGCTGGATTGTGTGGCCCAGGAAACTGAAATGAAGCAGGAGAATGACATATCAATTTCTGCCATACAATTATTTCTTCATCGCTAACATAGTCTTCAAATAATGCCTTTATACATGAACATTGTCAGATGGAGTACACACAAATCAAATTGACTATATTTGTAGAAGGAGGTGGAAGAGCTCATTTATAACAGAAAGACAAGGTCAGCAGCTAACTTTGGAGCAGATCATGAACTGCTTGTGTGCAAGTTCCAAGTTAAGCTAAAATGGAAGAAGAAAGACAATCAGTTTCCATGGTATGATCTTGAGCATATACCTAACATTTTCAAGGAGAATATTGGGAATGGCTTTCATCAGGAACCAGAAGAACTGTGGAATTAACTTAAATAAGTTATTAAGCATGAATGTGAAAAGAGACTGCCAAAACAGAAGAAAGCAAACTGGATGTTAGAAAAAATGGGGGAAATTGCAAAGAAGAGAAGGGAAGCCAAAACCAAGAAAGACAAAGATCTCAGGAAGGAACTTAAGAATTTCAGACTGCTGTTAGAAGAGACAAGAAAGAGTATTACAACATCTGTAAAGATATCAAAGATGGAAACAGCAAGGAAAAACAAGGAAAGTCTTCCAAAACATCTCTGAACTCCAACCTTGAATTGGTATGCCAAACGACTCCAATGGATAGATGGTAACTGATTCAAAGGAGATCAAAGGAAGATGGAAGAAGTATACTGAAATTCTGTACAGTAGAGATGTCAACATCCAAGTTACCTTAGAAGATATTCCTTACTTACAAGAACCTCTAGTATAGAAGTTAGATCAGTACTCCAGTCATTACCAAGTTGGAAGGCTATAGGAATTGATGAAATATCTACAGAAATATGGTAAGCAACAGAAGATAAATCAACAAAGGTTCTAAACAAGCTATGCCAGCAAATCTGGAGAAATACACAGTAGCCAACAAGCTGGAAAGGTAAATCTACCGGGGCGCGGTAGCTCAGCGGGTTAAACCGCTGAGCCGGAAGGACTGCCTGTATAAGATCTGATGGTCGGCAGTTCTAGTCCCCGCGTGGTGAGGTGAGCTCTCGTCATTCACCCCAGCTTCTGCCAACCCAGCAATTCGAAAGCTAATTAAGGCTAATTAATAAATTGGGTACCACTTACATGGGAAAAATGTGCTACGTCCTGTTGGGGAGCCGTTCCACCGGAGAAAAAAGATGGAGAAAAAGATCGGAGGAAAACTGAAATGCTGCCGGTGAGGACAGACAGACCCGGAAGTGACATCAACAGGACGTTAGCAGCAGGCTCAAGGCATCCTGGGAATTGTAGTCCAGAGCCTTAAGAGCCAGTTCCCTTACCTCCTCTCCTGGTGCGCGGGCAAAATTACACTTAGGTGATAAATGTATGTATAAAGTTAAATGTATATAGACATGTATGTAAGCCGCCTAGAGTCCTCCGTTAGGGAGGGGATAGGCGGGGTATAAATACCACAATAAATAAATAAATAAATAAATAAATAAATAAATAAATAAATAAAATAAAATAAAATAAAAATCTACATACCAATACCAAAAAAGGAGACTTGACAAAGTATGCAAACTATTGTACAATATCTTTAATTTCACATTCTAGCAAAATAATGTTTAGGATCATCCAACATAAATTATGCTGGATAATTGAGAAAGCCAAAGAATACCCCAAAGAAGTCAGTGTGGGCTTCATTGACTATAAAAAGGTGTTCAGTTGTGTTGATTATATTGTCGAATGTCCTTAGAAAAATGGGAATCCCATTTTATGCTGATGACACTACTCAGCTTGAAAATGCAAATGATCTGCAAGCACTAGCAATGATAGACAAGGAGCACAGTAAAAATGGGACTAAGATTAAATATAAAGAAGAATAAACTAATGACAACTGGTACAGCAACCAGCCTTAGAACTGACAATGAAGGTATTAAAGTGGTGAATAATTTCTTCCTTTTAGGATCAACTATCAACAGTAAAGCAACCAATGCTCAAGAAATACACCTCAGACTAGCACTTGGTAAAACAGCCATGAAGGCCTTGGAAAAGATATTCAGATGCCTGCATGTGTCTATACCTACAAAAATTAGAATCACACAGCAATAGTTTTCCCTATGACACTCTATGGAAGTGAAAATTGGACTTTGAAGAAGCAGGATGGAAAGAGTATTGATGCCTTTGAACTTTGGTGTTGGAGAAAACTCCTGTGAGTACCATGAATACCTGGAAAATAAACATAGATCATCGAACAAACTAATCCAATGTTCTTACTTGAGACAAAAATAACCAGGCTCAAAACATTACACTTCATACAAATTATGCAAAGTTCTAGCTCTCTGGGGGGGAGTGTGGCTCAGCAGGTAAGACGCCAGGCTTGTCGATCGAGGTTCGAATCCCTAGCCCCGAGTGAGCTCCTTCACTAGCTCCAGCTCTTGCCAACCTAGCAATTTGAAAGCATGCAAATGCAAGTAGATGAATAGGTACCACTTCAGTGGGTAGGTAACAGTGTTCCGTGTGCGTCGTGCCGGCCACATGACCGTGGAAGTGTCTTCGGACAACGCTGGCTCTTCGGCTAATAAACGGAGATGAGCACCGGCTCCTAGAGTCGGACACGACTGCACAAATGTGCAGGGGGAACCTTTACCGTTACCTAGCTCTCTGCAGAAGTCTATCATGCTAGGAAAGGTAGAAGGAAAGAGAGGAAGAGGATGACTTGCTGCATGGTGGATGGACTCAATTATAGAGGGAGAGGAAGACCTGAAGGACCAGGTTAGGGACAGATCCTCCTGGAGAAAATCTATGTGGTTGCTAAGGTTGATGCCCACTTGATGGCATATAATCAATCTCTTCCACTGTGTGAAGGTGATTCTGAGTTTAAGATATATTTTGAATTTAACAAATTAGGCAGGACAATATTCACTGTTCTGAAAGGTCCCAGACTTATAACATCTTTCTATCTAAACCTTCTTGTGAGTTTAGGGATCAGGGTTGAAAGAGGAAGCCATGACATGATTTAGGGCATGTAATATATCTCTAACATATAAATGTCAGTGGATCACGCTGTAGCTAAGCAGATACCACTTAGAAACCCAGAATTGGGATGTGAGGATGATAGCTCCCCTCTTCCCCCCAGCAACTGATGACAGAAAAAATAGCAGAAATACCATTTGACTGATATTGATAGTAAAGGAAACAATGTTATTGAGTGAGTGATTGTACTTTTCTACTAGGCATTCTCAGGCTACTGATTTTCAATTTGCATTCTAGCTTTTTTTATAACAAAATCGATATCTATTTATATCTAAATATTTCTATTTTGCCTTTCTGATTAAAAAGTAGTTAAAATAGATCAACAATATCAATCATGTTGAAATACAAATAGGAATGTAATCAAAATACAAGAAAGATTGTAAAACAGTATCCAAATAGGCTGCTATTAAAACAAGGTGTCTAAAAGAGCTGGAAGAGTTATATTTTACAGCTAGATAAGGTACAGCTAGATAAGATAAGGTACAGCTAGAAGGTCTTCAATGGAAAGGTCCATGCAGAAAAGTTCATCTCTCTTACATTCAGAACAGGATTCCTTGAAAGGTGGTACTGCTCCTGCATCTTGGAAAATGTCCAGCTTCAAGAGAACATTGGATATTGTTAGCTTGCATATCTCTTTCAAATACAGCAGGAATAATTTAGGTGGGACAGTAATACCTTTTGTGAACTAAGTGTGTACCCTAAAAACATTTTGCAGAATACAAAAGGACTCTTCCATTGCAATCATTAGGGATTTATTGGATCATGTACTGCTGATCCAAATCAATAGTAGAATTATAGCTATCTATTTGTAAATAGTAAGAAAGATTAAAGTGGCTTCATTAAGTGTAGTTGCGCAGAAGGGACTGTTATCTAAGCTGGCCAGCACTTAATTTTCCATTCAGCAGGTTCAGTATTTGGTCTTCTAGCTACACTTTATGAAATTGGATTGAGGTCATGCAATCGACCCTGTGCACATTTGGGTAAATCAATCATTCCACTGCCTTCCTGCATGAAACTGGCTGTCAACTGGGATTAATCAGTTCCTGTCATTACCCACTTCCAAAAATAATTTGCATGTTTAGCCTCATGGTAGAGTCTCTGACATAAAAAGGACACATTGTCAATTGCACTTTTGTTGTGAACAATGATGGAAGGGTGGCTTTTTCTCCCAGCAAAAGCCTTTTTCTAAATATATTCAGCATTTTCTAATTCATTTGTTCCCAGTCTCTCTCACTCTCTCTCTCTCTTTCTCCTCCCCAACCTTTGTGCAGAAGAAACTTGGTGTGTGGAAGAACTTCAATACTCAGCAATTTTGGTGTTAAATTAAAATCACCAAGGATCTGGCCCAGATGGTATAAGCAAATGAAGACGCTCAAAGCGTGGACAGTTTAATGAGACTTTAAAATGTTAAGGTTGGCATTGTTGTTGCCCCTGTCACAGTTTTAAATAACTCTAATGGTGGGATCAGAAAGCTTGGCTTTTGAAGTCTAAATAAGTTCCCGTATCACTGAGATTTGCTGATAGATTATTCTGTGTGCTGCAGAAAACTGTTGGCAGGTGTGATTGGTTTACTGAAAACAAGCAACACCTTTAAGTAGCTAAATAATACATATGTCCATGGATTCCATAAAATTTCTTTTCATGTCATTCCTTTCCTTTTCATGCCAGGATAGTATAAAGTTTTGTGTTTGTGTGTGTTACTCATATTATTTTTTAGATATGGATGAATCAGTCAGATTTTGTTATGTGTCACCTCTGAAATGTGCCTAATATAATAAGAATTGTTATACAATCTTGGAAGGATAAACCAGCACTTCATCCAAAGCAGCAGATTATTGATAGGTGTTTTTGTCAATCATTGAACTGTCCCTTTTGTGACAGATGGTCAAAGAAAAAGACTGTCAAGCAATCAGATCAAATCAAGTTTTCTTGAGTTCTGTTATGAATATATAAAATCAACGTTGATTGATTAAGTGCCATCAAGTCAGTGTTGAGTCTTACCACATAGCTAGTCCTTCTGCAGGATGATCTGTCATTAAACCAGAGTCTTAAGACATCCAATGGTGCACTCGTCATTGCTGTAATTGAATCCATCCACTTTGCTGCTGGTCATCCTCTTCTTCTCTTTCCTTTTAACTTCCCCAGTATTATGAGGGAGAAGGGTCTTCAAAGAGTTAGGTCTTCACATAGTGTGTCCAAAATTAAATGAAAATGAAAATGAAAGCCAGCTGGGTGACCTTGGGCCAGTCACTCTCTCTCAGCCCAACTCACCTCACAGGGTTGTTGTTGTGCGGAAAATAGGAGGAGGAATGAATATTAGGTATGTTCGCCACCTTGAGTTATTTATAGAAATAATAAAGGCGGGATAAAAATCAAATAAATAAATAAATAAATAAAACAAAACAAAACAAAATATAAACATTTGAGCCTAGACAACTCTGAATTGATTTGTTCTATGATCCATTTACTTGTTTCCTAAGCTATTCATGGTACACTCAAGGGTCTTCTCCAACACCAAATTTCAAAAGCATCAATATTCTTTCTATCCTTAGTTCCACTATGCTTCTTGACTTTCATTAGTAGAACTTGCAGATCATTTGCATTTTCAGCTATCAGGGTAGTGTCATCAGCATAGCACAGGTTATTGATGTTTCTTCCTCCAATTTTAAAACCATGCTCATCTTCTAGTCTAGTCTCTCTCAATATACAGTATATTCAGCATATAGGTTGAATAAATAAGGAGGGAGTATACAACCTTGTCTCCTTTGCTAATCTGGAGCCAGTCTGTTTCACCGTGTCCCATCTGGTCTGTAGCTTCCTGACCTGTATATAGGTTTTGCATGGGGACAGGGAGATATTCTGGAATTGCCTTTTTCCTAAGGTTGTTCCAGAGCTTGACATGGTCAAGACAATCAAAAGCCTTTCTATAATCAATGAAGCATACCTTGACTTCTTTCTGGTATTTTTTTTTCAGCTTTCTTAATTATTCAGCGTACCTTGCAACCATGCCTCTTGTTCCTAAGTATAATGTGCTGTCTCTTTAATGGAGATCAGTGTTCCATGATTCAGCAGATATATGTTTGTGTGTGTGTGTGTATCCTTCCTATGAAAGCAACAGCATTCCTTTATTGTTTCTAGTGTTCTCATTTTCTGACTGAAACTGTCCAATTGATACGCTACCTGTTCCTGGCAGGATGGGTGCTCCTGGGAGGGATGAGCGAAGAACACAAGGAGTGTACACTGAGACAATATAGTCCCAGCAAGGTCACTCATTTCAGCTGCCCATCTAAAGCAAACATGAGCCAATATTGGGCAGCAGCAGTATAGGAAGATGCTGGAGGTGCAGGATAACTTTAGTGACAATGACAAAAGCATTGTTCCATACTGGATGGGAGAAGGCAATGATAAACCACTTTGTATTTTTCCAAGAAAACCACATTTTTATTTATTTATTTATTTATGTTTCAATTTATATACCGCTCCATCTCCCCGCAAGGGAACTCTGGGCGGTTGTACACATGGATGTACTATCTGTATTTGTACCTGTATCTACTGTATCAGTGTGTCTCTCTTTCTCTCTCTCTCTGCCCATGTGGGTGAGTTAATTAAAAAAAATCTCTCTGTGCCCATGTGTGCCCATCTAAATTCTATATTAATATCTTACTTTAAAAAAAACCCCAAATTCTACAAATATTTGTAGAACAGCTCTATAGAACGTCTCTGTGTTATTGAGACACCAGGAAAGGGGCCAGAGACAGGGACTATAGCAGCATGGAACTAGCCAGCAAGAACCTTCTCACCCTCCTGATCACATGGCTCTAACATCTAAATGGACCTAACAAAATATACAATTTATAAATAGCTCTTTTATAAGATTATCAGTGAAATCACTCCATAAAGTCATGCCTCCCTGGTGTCATTCTGCAGTGCTAATATCAAGAGGTCAAGCTGACAAATTATTCCAAATCACACTGCTCTGAACCTCAGATGTAGGTGAACTTGTCTGGGCTTGGAAGCTAATCAGGCTCAGATCTTGTATCGGAGACCACCAGAGAATCCCAGGGCTGTAGGCTAGAATGGGAAGTCAAAACATTCTCGAGGAAAACAATCATTAACTGCTTCCATGAAAATCGCATGGTTGTATTCATGTAGTCACCAGGAGCCTAGCTTGACTTAACGGTGCCTCTATTTATTCTGCGCTAGTCAGACCCCACATTGAGTGCTGTGTACAGTTCTGGGCACCACACTACAAGATGGATTGGGAGAAACAGAAATCGGTAGGCTGTAAGCAAGTTAGCTTTGCATATATCCTGGCATGTACATTTGAATCTGCTGTGAGTTTCTATTTCTCTGACAAGGTGTTACCTCACAGGGAGCATAAACACAATGCATCTCAGATTACAAGTGTGAAATGAGCATGCATCTTTACATGGCTGTGCCATTTAACACTGCAGATGCAAGCCACATTCAACTGATGTTTTCATTGCTGTCTACGAACCTTTCCTTAACATGAACAGGACAAAATCCTGGGCACCAGCCACCTTTCCTTCTCCTGCACCTGAACTCCCTTGGTTATGTAGTTGCACTGGTAAAATCTGGGTAGAATGTGGACTCCTGTTTATGAAGAATAAGTTCCTATAATACATGCAGTAACTCATACATAGAAATTCCTATAGTACATATGGCCTCATCGAAACACTGTTAATTTTGATAACAGATTGTGGATCATACAAGTTATGATCACTAAACACTGGAAAATGTGATCTCAGATCTATATACATAAAAGTGGACTGTATTCATTACTGAATTTTTAGTATTATATTCAATATTTCTCACACAATGGAAACAAATGATGGAAGGGGAAAGAATTGATCAAAACTCTCCTGTGCATTTCCCAAATATGCTTTGTCAGTTTGGAGGACTCACAGGAGTTGATTTGAGTGTGCATGCTGTTTGCTGAAGGGATAGCAAGGAGCCGTCATATTATATGACTGTAAATCTACTTGGGTAAAGTTGGATGTTACCCAATGTATGTGCAAAATTTCCACAAACATTCACTATCCCACCTCTATAAAATGCATGAAGCGAATTATGAAAGATCAGGCAACCTGTGCAACATGAGCTACATTGGCTACCAGTTTGCTTCCAGGTGCAATTCAAGCTGCTGGTAGTCACCTTTAAAGCCCTACGTGGCTTGGAGATTGGCCACTTATGGGATTGTCTCTTCCTGGTTGTTTCTATCCATTGGATCCAATCTGGTAGGGGAAGCGTGCAGCAGGTACCATTGGCCAAGGAATGTCAGCTGGCAGGGTGTTGAAGAAGAGCCTTTTCTGCCATGGCACCCACCCTCTGGACTATCATCCCTCCTGAGATTAGGAGGGATGGTCTCCTCCTTCTGGCCTTTGGTAGGTTCCTGAAGACCTGGTTCTGTGCCCAAGCCTGGGGGCCCAGGTGTATGATGGAGCATGTTTCCTGGCTATGTTGAAGGGATTTTTTATAGTTCTCTGGCTGATGTGTGTTTTATTTTTTTGGTTTATTTTAGTAATTGCATAATTTTTTTACTTATTTAAAAGTTGTGCGCCATCCAGAGTTATGTATGTGAAATAGGCAGCCATATAAATTGAATAAATAAACAAATATGCCCCATCCTACTAGGTCAAACAGAATCTGATATTCTGCTGAATTTTTGCTTTCTTCTAAGCAGAAGAACTACCTACAAAGATAAGAACAGTGCAAGCAATGGTATTCCCTGTGACACTCTATGGAAGTGAAAGTTGGACTTTGAAGAAGCAGGATAGGAAGGTGTTGATGCTTTTGAACTTTGGTGTTGGAGAAGACTCATAAGGATACCATGGACAGCCAAGAAAACAAACAAATGGATCATCAGACAAATCAGCCCAGAGTTATCACTCAAGGCACAAATGACTAGGCTCAAATTATCCTACTTTGGACACATTATGCAAAGACCTAGCTTTTTAGAGAAGGCTCTAATGCCGGGGAAAGCAGAAGGAAAGAGAAGAAGAGGACAACTAGAAGCAAGATAGATGGACTCAGTTACAGTGGTGATGACTTCAGCATTGGAAGACCTGAAAGACCAGGTTAGGGACAGATCGTCATGGAGAAAATCTATCTATGTGGTTGCTAAGAGTTGACACTGACTTGATGGCACATAATCAATCAGGCAGAAGAACAAAACCTATAGGCCAAGGACAAAATGCATCTCCCAAGCTTTGATTGCTCTCTTCAGAGAGATCAAACATTCATTACAAAACTGTAAATTTTAATAGAACAGAAGGAAGAAACGGCTAAATATATGACTGGGGCATACTCTAATTTTGATTACATGAAAATTAAATTGAATTGAATTTTTGTCCTGGTCCCCCCTGTTGTTTTGGGGGCAAGGCCTGTTTGTTTGTTTATTTATTTATTTATTTATTATTTATTTATTCCCTCTTACCTGGGAATAAATCTTATTAAACTCTATAGGATTTATTTCTGAGCAAAGCATGTATAATATTGTACTATCAGTTTCACTGATCCTTTCACAAACTTGTTACATGTATCCCAGCTACTTTCAGATACAGTAGATTGGAATCCTATATTATCCTGTACCAAATTCCCCATTACAGGTCCAAGTGCAGTTTTTCCAATGTATTGTACATGCAGGCACATCTATACACCCCTCTGATATAAGCAGGCTTTAAATTCAGACAACATCTAATGAGATTAAACATAAGAGGGCAGTGTTACGTTGAATTAAGTTTCATAGAATGCAATTAGTACTGACATACTCTGTGGCAGTTTATAGTAATCTAAATGTAGCAATGTTTGTACAATCGGGACGTTTATTACTTTTGGAGGAGATATGACAGAAGAAACAGGGGAAAATGTATGTGATTACTTTATTTATTGTTATAGAAGCCAATGTATTTATTATAGGAGTTATTTGGTTCCTTCCTGATCTGACAAACTGTTCCATTTGAAGTTGAAACACATGCTAAAAAAAGGCCATTGCAGTACACAAATATATCAGTAACAACAACTAATAAGTCGGCCAGCTTTATATCTAATAGAAGAAATTATATATCTTTGCCCCTGGCGAATTAAGCAATGTTGTGAACAACTTATCCCAGTGCCTGGAGGCTGTGAGGGTCTGGATGGGGAACAACAGACTTGGCAAGACTGAGTGGCTTTGGGTTTTGGGGCCCACTGGTTCTAGGACTATGCCATTTTTGGTGCTGGATGGGGTGGCACTGCCCCAGACAGACACAGTGCGCAATCTGGGGATCCTCCTGGACTCACGACTCCTGCTCAAAGAGCAGGTGGCAGCTGTGGCTAGGAGGGCCTTTGCACAGCTTCATGTTTTGCGCCAGTTGTGCCCCTTCCTGGATCGGGAGGCCCTGCTCACTGTCACTCATGCCCTAGTCACCTCCCAATTGGACTTCTGTAATGTGCTCTACATGGGGTTGCCCTTGAAGAGTATCCAGAAGCTCCAGCTGGTGCAAAATGCAGTGGTGCAGGCAGTTATGTGTACTCCTAGAAGACCACATACTACACCTCTGCTCCGTGCGCTGCGTTGGCTGCCAGTTTGCTTCTGGGTCCAATTCAAGGTGCTGGTTTTAACATTTAAAGCCCTTCATGGCGTGGGACTGGGCTATCTGACGCTCCCCAATTTTATCTGACCATCCTATCAGATCTGGCACAGGAGGCATGCTGCGGGTCCTGTCTGTTAGGGAATTCCACTTGGTGGGTCCCAGGAGGTGGCCCTTCTCTGCTGTGAAGCCCACCTTATGGAATCTTCTCCCCCCAGAAGTGAGGTTAGCTCCATCCCTCTTAACGTTCCGTAAGTCACTCAAGACCTGGCTATGCCATCAGGCCTGGGGGTCCCAGGGGACTAGGGAGATCTTGCAATGGCTCCGTTACTGTGGCTATCGTCCTCCTGTCCCTTTCTTGTGCTTTTTATAGTTTTTATAATGAATGTTTTATATATTTTTTGTTTTTTTAATTAAGTGTTGTACACCACCTAGAGTCACTTTTTTGTGAGATGGGCAGCCATACAAATTTGATGATTGAATAAATAAATAAAATCAATTATATCTTGTCCACAAATTCTGTAACAGGACATCATCTTCTGGCTTCCAAAACCCAGAAGGGATATTGTAGAGCCAAAAAAAGAAAATGTAGAATGACAACCAAAATGTTAAATGACCTGGAAAAGCTCCTCACTGAGGAAAGTAAACCCACCTTTTCAGAGGGTTAGTTTATGAAAAAGATGAGTAATTGGAGTATATTAGAAATTTATGAAACAATGCATGCTGTGATGAAAATAGGAAGGGTTTTTTTCCCCTTCTTTCATAATACTAGGGTACTGCATTATTTGATGAAGATCAACAGTGGAAGATTCACAATTGATCAAAGGAGATACTTCCTCATACAACAGATAGTTAACCTAGGGAACATACAATGTGTAGTTGTGATGGCTACTTTGACTGGAAGGATTTAAAAGAGTATTACAGAACTTCCCATAGGGCAACCTGTCCCAACCTGGGCACCCTCCAGACTTATGGACTTCAACTCCCAGAATCCTTAGTAACGGCCATGCTGGTTGGAAAAGTTCAGAATAGGAAGTCTACATATTTGGAGGATGCCCAAGTTGGAGAAGGGTAAGACCATCAATGACTACTTGTCATGATGCTTAAATTTTGAGGATTGGGTGTAGCATACAGCTGAATGCCAGTTGCTGGGAAGCAACACTGGGGGTTACTCATGAGTTGTAACTGCCTATATGCTTCTTATCAGCTAGATAGCTCTTCTGGTCTAAGGGGGCTATTCGTATAGTCTGTAAAACTATAGCGTGCTTTCCCTGCTGTTGCCCCTGCCCTTTGGAACAGTCTTCCCCCAGGGATCAGACAGGCCCCCTCGCTCCTGGACTTTCGAAAACAACTCAAAACCTGGCTTTGTCAGCATGCTTGGGGTGAGATGGAGAAGGTATATACCTGGAGATGGCTAGCACCTTAGATTCGTCCTAGAGTGTATATTTTAAATTATTATTTATTGTGTATTTTAATCTATTTAATTGTATGTTAATGATTTTAATTTTGTTGTAAACCGCCCAGAGTCCCCCGTGGGGGAGTTGGGCGGTGATAAATTTGATAAATAAACAAACAAACAAACAAACAAACATCTTCTGAAGTGTCTGGTGCTCTAAGAGGTAATAGTCCACAGTTTCTAGATTACAGAATAGTAACGTGTATGAAGCTGCTTCACTTCATCTGAACCAAGTGCAGAAGCAACACAATTCTCACTGAGGCTAAAAGGTGGTGCTTCAGAGTCTCAACCACAGTTCCAATAGCACAAGGAGACCACAGAAGAGGAAACAGAAACCACTGCTGCCACTTCACTTTGGTTTTAGAGGCAAACCACATTGCTCTGTGAAACAGCTTTACTTTATTGAAGAGAAACTTTCCTTCAACAATCTGGAAAGTCCTAAAAATAGGGCTCCTTCTAGGTTGCCATGTACCTATATTCACTAATTAAAACAATCCTTTATAACAAATTCATATATCAACTAAGTCTGAGACATCAGGGTGCTCTGGATGACTGGCTCTCTGTTAATTTGATGCTAGTTTTTAATTTCCCTTTAGCAGTCAAAATACATCAGATAGAATGTAGAGGGTGGAAAGGAAGGAGGAAAAAAGGTAGGCAACAGTCGTTAATTTTTAGTCCAAGACTTGGACACAAATTGGTGGTCCTTAACAAATCCAAAGAATTAGAAATACTGGGAAGGCAAGTCCATTTATACTTCAGAAGAAAGTAATCACACAGATCTGGAATTCATCTAACTGAACATCTGAGAAATGTAGGAGGAATTACTTCTAACTATATGTTAAAGGAAAAAAAAGTCTAGGAACAGAGTTGTTCTCCAAACTTTACAGACTCCTTGTTGTTAAATCAACATCAGGCAAATTTCCTGCAGAAGACTGCCAGGTGTCTCTTGAATAGCAAAACTTCATTGTACCTGAAAGCATAATGCTGCATTTGTAGTTTAATATGCTATCACTTGACATCATCAAAGAATATTCAGTGGTAATAAGAGATTGGATGGGATAAGAATAGTTTGATTGAGGGAGTTTATGAAGATCTATCTAGTATTACGCTTTCAAGGAATGGGAAGGAGAAGATGGTGCTAGACCTTCTAGCAGCTGATTTCCCCAAGTTTGGGTGCTGCAGAGATGAATGAGATGGTGTCCATCCCAGTCTGAGGATCAGACGCAGGCAGGGGAGGAGTGTTCATTTCTGTTACAGGTTTACAGACCCAAACATGATCTCCAATAACAGTAGCGGGTGGGGTGGGGCTTTCTGGCAATAATTGTCTGCAAGATCCAGTTGTTTTTTGAGGAGCCTGAAGTTCCTGTAGAAAGTGTGAGGCCTCAGGAACAGGGAAAAGTGAGGCACTGTCAGAGAACAGAGAGGAGTGCTAGCCAGGCAAGACTTGAAATGATGACATGTGATTAGAATTAACTGCAGAATCTGTAAAATTAACCATGGCTCAAGAATTTACCAGGTTCTGAAGGGCCCCAAGGTCAGTGCTGAGTATCATTCATTGTGAGCCACAATTGTGAGATGTTCACCTTTCTGAGCTCCTGGGAATGGGGCCCAATTCATTTTCTACCAATCAAGGCCTGGAGAGCTGAGAGCACTTGCCAGCAAAATACCTCTCTTTTCCACACTTACAACACTTAGCCTCACAGTGGGAGGAGTTTAGCAGTGAAATCTTATGCAAAATGCCCCGAGGTTCCACAGTATAAACAAAGGCCCTATAAATGTTGTCTTGCTTCTCTATAGCAAACAATGGACCCCTGTCAGCTCCCAGCTGCACAGATTTGATGCCCAAAGACACTGTTGAGCTAACAGAGGGAGGGGAGAGGGAAATGCAGAAAGTAGTAGTGGTTCTCCTTCTTGTCCATACTGTGTTGCAGTTCTTTGAGCCTTCTGTTTATAGCCATACGGCACTGGATTTATACTTCTAAGGTGTCTGGCATGCTTTGTAAAATTAGCTCATACCAAAGTTCATCAGATAGGCCCTATTTTACTGGTCAATCAAAGCTAGTTCATTCCAGCGCACATCCTGAGAAAAAAGTTGAAACTCAGTCAAATGTGCCCATGCTTGATGTCTACCAATTGCAGAAGCATTACTTCTGCAATTGGATGTTGACTGTCTGGTGGAGTCATAGAAGGCAGCTCTCAGTTTGATTATGAAATTAGCATAATTGTTCACATCTGTGCTATTGTGTTCTAGGGGAGTGGCCATTTTGTAGCTTCCTTGCTTAAGAGGCCAATTATAAATACAACATCGACAAAAACTAATAAAGATCTATGAAAAAATAATTATTTGCAGATCTGGAAAAATATAACAACAGGCATTTCAAGATGGAGAAAACTAAACTTGTCCTGGATAGGAAGAATAGCTATTAGAACGAATATTCTACCAAGATTTTCCATATGAAGTGTTAAATTAAAACTAACTTCTAGTAGAATGGACAGAATTCACTGTAATTTACAATTTTGTTTTTTTGAGGTCCTTTATTCCTGATAATTGTATTCTGCTTAGAGTTTAATAGGGTTTTTCAGGTTTTTAAACCAATCCAATGTAATATATTCAGTTATCTATAATTACTTAATGAAATACTGAAAATGTATAGCTTTTATGATATTTGTAAATCCCATGTTTATACACATAATTCTATTTTTTATAACTTTTTAGTTCCCCCCCTTATATATTTTTTCTTGAAGTGTGTGTGTGTGTGTGTTTGTGTGTGTCTCAAGGAGATGTACAGTTTATGCTGAGTAGATTATTTGTAGTGAAATCAAGGTGGAAATTCTTGCAACTTTTTCTCTTGCCTACAAGATGCAAAGGGGTAAAGCTTCCCTTGAATGGTTTCCACCTGTCCCTTGTTATGATAAAAAACTACTCTTGTTTCAGACTTTAATTCTGAGTTTGCTAGAAGTAGCTCTCAGATAAACTATACCTTAGAAGAAATTGCCTGGATAATGGGCCAGTGTCTAAACTGCATGAGAGAGGGGTTTTTTGTTTACCTCTTAAGGAGGCCTTGGTTTGCCCCCTCCTCAAGAAGCCATTGCTGGACCCCACCATAATGGACAATTTTCATCCAGTATCTAACCTCCCCTTTTTGGGGAAGGTGGTTGAGAAGGTAGTTGCACAACAGCTTCAGAGGACCTTGGATGAAGCGGATTATCTGGATCTTTTTCAGTCAGGATTCAGACCCGGTTAAGGGACAGAAATGGTCGTGCTTCTGGGTGATCTCTGATGAGGGCAGGATGGGGGTTGTACATCCATCCTTGCCCTACTTGACCTTTCGGTGGCTTTTGATACCATCGACCATGGTATCCTTCTGGATCAACTCAGAGGATTGGGGGTGGGCATTACTGTGTTGTGCTGGTGTGCCTCCTTTCTCCGGGGTTGATTCCTATCAGTGGTGATTGGGGAGGAGAGATCCTTCCCTCGGCCCCTACTGTGTGGGGTGCTGCAGGGTTTGGTGCTCTCTCTGCTCCTATTCAACATCTACATGAGGCTGCTGGGTGAGCTCATCCATCGCTAGGGGCAGAGATGTATGATTGTACAGTATGCTGATGATACCCAATCATAATCTCTGCCCCCTGGTGAATTAAACAATGTTGTAGACATCTTACCCTGGTGGCTGGAGGCTATGAGGGTTTGGATGGGGAACAACAGGCTTCAGCTGAACCCTGGCAAGACTGAGTGGCTTTGGGTTTTGGGGCCTACTGGTTCTAGGACTATACCAACTTTGGTGCTGGATGGCACCACCCCATACAGACCTGGTGCACAACCTGGGGTCCTCCTGGACTCATGACTCCTGCTCAAAGAGCAGGTGGCAGTCATAGCTAGGAGGGCCTTTGCATAACTTCATGTTGTACACCAGTTTCACCTGTTCCTAGATAGGGGTCTCTGCTCACAGTCACTCATGCCCTAGTTACCTCCCAATTGAACTAATGCAATGAGCTCTACATGGGGCTGTCCTTGAAGAGTATCCAGAAGCTTCAACTGGTATAGAATGCAGCTGCGCAGGCAGTTATGTTTGTCTCGAGAACAACACACGTTAAACCTCTGCTCCACAAACTGCATTGGTTGCCAGTCTGCTTCTGGATGCAAATTAAGGTGCTGATTCTGACCTTTAAAGCCCTACATGGCATGGGGCTGGGTTACCTGAGGGACTGCCTCTCCCCGATTATATCTGCCCATCCCATCAGATCCAGCAGGAGAGGCATGCTACGAGTCCTGTCTGCTCAGGAGCTACATTTGGCGGGTCCCAGGAGGTAGGCTTTCTCTGCCATGGCACCTGCTTTATGGAACATCCTTCCCCCCAAAGTGAGGCTGCCTCCATCCTTGTTGATTTTCTGGAAGTCCCTCAAAACCTGGTTATGCCATCAGGCCTGGGGGCCCCGGACCGTTGAGATACTGAGATGGCTCCATTGTTATTAACATCTGCTGTTCTCCCTTAGCCTTTTTGATTTTTAACATTTTTTATAATAATTGTTTTTTTTAATGTATTAACTGTTTTATAGTCCTGTTGTATGCCACCCAGAGTCATTTTTTTTGTGAGACAGGCGACCATATAAATTTGACAAATAAATAAATAAATAAGTTGGGGACATAAAATACTTTTTATATGCAGATGATACCACATTGCTGGGCTGAGGACCCCAATGATTTGTAGCAATTGCTATACAATTTGTCTAATAATATAATGAGAGGTATGGATCCAAAAATTATTGAGTAGTGTGTAGCATGTCATCTGTGGTGAGGAATAAATATTTGTTGGAAGAAGTGAAAAATTGCTCTGTATGATAGCATGTTCCTGCCCATTTTGTAGTTTGGAAGTGACAGCTGGGTATGTCAGGAGAAACATAAAAGTAAACCGAATGCAGTAGGAATGTGGTACCTATGAAGTGTGATAAAACAAGAAAAGGGTGTCAAGAATAAATGAGTGCTGAACAAATTTAGGTTGAATACAATGGCAAATGACAGGAATTAAAGAGGTAGTCACTCCCCCAGGGCACCCCTGCTGCCTATTTAAGGATGGAGGTAGGGCTACCTTCCATCGCTTTCAGAATACACCTTGCATTGTTGGGCTACTATAAGAAATTAGAAAGCCTTCAAGAACCCCATCTTGCCAAACTCTGTTTTCTCCATTACATAGCTGGGAATCAGCGGACTAAACTTTTGCCACCCATTTTACAAATGTATTCCCTACCATCTTTGGGAGAACTTAGATCTTGGAATAGAGAAAATATTAGAGATTGGCTTTTTGAAAGGGATGCTAGTAAAGAAGCAACTGCCATACAATCATCCAAATTTTCATCCTGGTATCATCATTACAAAAAACATAGAAGCCTCTCCCAGTACCTGGTTAACATAACCAGTGCTTCACTGAGAAGGGCTTTAGCATCCTTTCGCCTGCAGACCATGCCCTCCGCATATCTCGAAGGGAGATTCTGTAAGCTCCCTGTCGAACAACGCCACTGTCCTTGTGGTGCTGGGCAAGTGGAGGACGTTATCCATTATGTCCTCCACTGCCCCATTTACAACAAGATCAGGGCCAAATTATTAATGGCAGATGGACTCAAGGGCTCTGATCTTGAAAAACTGATTTACCTTCTCGCAGATGTGTTTCCAACTGTTATGAACCAAGTTCCTACTTTTGCTCTGCTCTCACTTAAACTTAGGAAGAAATATTTAAGTTCTTAGTTGTAGCTTTGGCTCTATTTTGTTGTAACCTTTTTATATTTAATGCTTCTTTTATTATTTTATTTTATAATTTCATTATTTTATTGTTTTATTGTTATTATATTTTATTGTATTTTATTGCATTCTTATGTTATGACCTGTGGTTACAACAATAAACTTTACTTACTACTAGTCACATAGTTAGAATTAATGAGTATTAAATTGCAAACCAAATGTATGCAAGAAGAGTGAATGGGTTGAATGGAAGGGGAAGATTTAGAAAGTCATGATTTGATGAGTTGATAAGATCCTGATAAAGAGAGAATTAAGACATTTAAAGAATAAAAGGCAATATACTGTAAGAAGAGATGTATTTATTTATTTCTAGGCCATCCCACTCGAAACACTACACTTGATCTTAGCCAAAAGGCCGGGATGGCTCCACAGAATTTAAAAACAAAAATAGTGTACGACAAAACAACATCCATAAAATAACAACCATTAAGAAAACAAAAACACCCATCCATGTTAGCAATCATATTTCCTATTCTTAGACCAGAAAGACAGATACTGTTGAAGGTTTTAGTAGTTTATTATAAGACATGAAAAGGGGGTAGTTTAAGTCTTCAAATCTAAAACATGTTTTAAAATTTTCCCACACTGTAAGTATAAAAGAGGGAGAACATTATTGGAGGGTGTGGGAAGTGGTGAGGGGAAGAAGCAGGCCGAGAGGTGAAGTTTAAACCTTCAATCCTCTCACAGAATAGTCCCTATCCAGAGCAGTCTTCCTCACCCTAATATTAAGAGTTTTAAAAAAGAGCTCACTTGGAAACTACCTATTTTACCTCACTTGGAAACTACCTACAGTATATACCAGGTAGTTGATCTTAAAGGAGGGTTGATATGTTCTCAGCAAGAATGCTACAACAGTAGAAATTTTCCTCAGAATTGAGTGAGGAGCAATCTCTCTTGAAGTATTTAATGTTGTCTCCTGCTGAAGGAGTCCGCAGGAACCTACTTTGGAAGGAAACCTTGTAACATCTCACCATAGTTTCATCTAGTTGTGGCAGTTGCCACACATGAATGACTCTAGGGGCATCTCCCCCTCCCTGAGCTCACTTATCAACTGATTTCCAATGGCCAATATGTTTTTACTGCATGTGCTTCCCTTCTCATAATGGAGCCTTTACGCTAACAGCCCCTCATTGGCGGTGGTGATAAAAGCAGCCATCTGAGGTGGGTGTCTATTTGGAAAGGCATGTCAACTGTACCTCGCTCACTGATATTTTGTTCCTATTATAAATCATTGCCTTTTTTTTCCCTATTGTACGTTTATGATGTTAAGAAAAGTATACCTGCCTCTAAGAGAAAAAGCAATTTCCAATTCTCCTTGCATTCCAACAGAAGAGAATGTCTGTATCTCAAGGTTGGGGAGTCCTTGGTGCTCTCTGAACTGGGTTGTTTGCTTGCAGACGTTTCATTACCCAACTAGGTAACATCATCAGTGCGAGGGAGGGTGCGGTTTGCTGCTTATCTGAACGTGGGTTGCTGGAGGGGATGTGTTATAGTTTCTTTGTTTCCTTCCTAGGTTTTTTTAATTGTCTCTAAGAGAGACAATAAATAACACATTCAAACTCTAAATAACAATGAATAACACATTCAGACTCTAAATAAAACATTTAGATAAGCAGGGATCAGCACAAGACACACAATCAGGCAGAAAACAATAGTCATCAAGGAACCACCAAGGAGGAAACTACACCCCCACCAACACTGGCAGGGTAAGCTACTGCATATAAACAGGCAGCAAACCCCACACTCACTCACACTGATGATTTTACCTAGTTGGGTAAGGAAATGTCTGCAAGCAAACAAACCAGTTCAGAGAGCACCAAGGACTCCCCAATCTCCTTTCATTCTCATGAAGTCAAGAATAATGCAGCATTGCAACTGAATGCTGCTGCTGTCTAATATTGGCCAGTTATTTAATGCTGGTCATATGGATTCTTATTTTTCATTAGCTTGAATAGACCCAGCATAGAGTTTCTTTTTGCCTCAATTGGGAGTTTGGAGGTTGTGCTCCAAAACATCAGCTTCACTCTGTGAACATTCCTCTTTTGCTTTTATCTAGCTATAAACAAAAGATAAGTCTTACTGAAGCCAGACTTCCTGTTTCACATTAAAAAAATAAAAAAATAAAAACCTCTGCCAAAAGGTAGCATAGCAATAAGAGCAAATGATCATTATTCCCCAACAGAGGGAGAGAAAGCTATAGAGGCTTGCTTGTAAAACTGTTGTGGACATAAACACAAAGGCCAAATTTGGCACTCACATATACTGTACATGATAAACTCTGAACAGAGACTATTGCCTGAGACTGCAAAAAGAACACTTATATTACAAACCCAGTTGGTTACATGTACATAAGAAAGAAGAGGAATTTCCAGCAAAGGATTCTCAAGGGAAATCTATTGTTTCCACTGAAATGGAATGTATCTAATGTATTGCGCATACCCGTAACTCAGTGTAATTTCAACTTTTGATTTTATCTAGCTTTGATAGCTGCTGCACATGTATATTTCCTTCTAGTCAATGGGTAACACTGGATTTGTAATCCTAACAATGCATTGTGACAACTATGCAATGATTGGTAGTTTCATTAAATTATTTTCATCCACATTATATACAAAAGTCAACATTGGAAACTGTCCCCATGTGGTTCAATTTCATAACAAATGGGTACCTTCTACATCCCATTTGATGATCCATGATCCACATGATCCATGGCAGCATTACTAGCATCCTTTGGAGGAGAAACACTGACCCAGGAATTGCTGTCCCATGGATGGGGTTCTATAATTGTTTACCCAGCCACATACTTCCTGCTATAATGGGAAGGGGTTGGAATGAGTATTTGAATGAGTAAAATATAAATTAAGTCTCAAATATATCCCTTAATGGGGTTGGGTAACTTTTGGTCTCCATCCATGAAAGACTGATTAGGGAAGAAGTACCGTGTTTTGACCATTATGCTTATTTTTTAAGCCTGCTCACAAGCACATGGTTCTTAAAAGGTAAAGGTTCCCCCCACACATTTGTGCAGTCGTGTCCGACTCTAGGGGCCGGTGCTCATCTCCGTTTGTTAGCCAAAGAGCCAGCGTTGTCCGAAGACGCTTCCACGGTCATGTGGCCGCATGACACGCACAGAACGCTGTTACCATCCCACCGAAATGGTACCTATTCATCTACTTGCATTTTCATGCTTTCGAATTGCTAGGTTGGCAAGAGCTGGAGCTAGTGCGGGAGCTCACTCCGCACGCAGGGCTAGGGATTCGAACCTCCGAACTTGCAATCTTCCGATCAACAAGCCTGGCATCTTGCCCTTATTTCTTATCCAGCAAAAAAACTTTGAATTGGGAATATGAGTGGGGATAATGGATGTGGAAAAGGCCACAGAAAAATGTCACTCTCCATCAAACGAACAGAGGAGGAAAGAACAACCCTAACCCTAACCCTAATCCTAACCCTGTATTCCAATTTCTCTCTTTTCCTATTTGTATTATTTTTTTAGAAAATGGAAGAAATGATAAATGTATTTAGCCTTGGTGTTATAGACATGAAAAATATATTTTTCTCTCCACAACCATTACCTCTAAATAGCCTCAAGTGACTAAAATTTGGATTTCAGAGGGATGAAGTCCTCTGTGAAAATTAACTTATCTTGTAATATTGTTTCAATTCCCTCAAGGCTTCTTCTACAGGGTTTTGTCTGAGCAGTTTCCACATTTCCACATCTAAGCTTGTCCTGGAGTGTGCCAAGGCCTCCTTTTCTTTTAGAGAGCTCTTATCGGTCCCTGGCTCCAGAAAGTGATAGATCTTGACAAGGCCTGATAGTGTAGAATATTTTGAAGGCACCAATTTCCTTATCTTGACAATTCTCTAGGCAAGACAATCCAATAGGATGAGTTAATGTCCCACCAGTGAGAGAGGCTAAGCTGATAGATAGTTGAGACTGGACCATATTGAAAGTAACACCTGGATTGTTGTTGTTTATTCGTTCAGTCGTTTCCGACTCTTCGTGACTTCATGGACCAGCCCACGCCAGAGCTTTCTGTCGGCCGTCACCATCCCCAGCTCCCCAATGGTTGAGTCCGTCACTTCCAGAATATCATCCATCCATCTTGCCCTTGGTCGGCCCCTCTTCCTTTTGCCTTCCACTTTCCCTAGCATCAGCTTCTTCTCCAGGGTATCCTGTCTTCTCATTATGTGGCCAAAGTACTTCAGTTTTGCCTTTAATATCATTCCCTCAAGTGAGCAGTCTGGCTTGATTTCCTGGAGTATGGACTGGTTTGATCTTCTTGCAGTCCAAGGCACTCTCAGAATTTTCCTCCAACACCACAGTTCAAAAGCATCTATCTTCCTTCGCTCAGCCTTCCTTATGGTCCAGCTCTCGCAGCCATAGGTTACTACAGGGAATACCATTGCTTTAACTATGCGGACCTTTGTTGTCAGTGTGATGTCTCTGCTCTTAACTATTTTATCAAGATTTGCCATTGCTCTCCTCCCAAGAAGTAGACGTCTTCTGATTTCCCGGCTGCAGTCAGCGTCTGCAGTAATCTTTGCGCCTAGAAATACAAAGTCTGTCACTGCCTCCACTTTTTCTCCCTCTATTTGCCAGTCATCAATCAAGCTCGTTGCCATTGCAGAACCACCTTTCCCAGAGAGCTGAAATTGGTCCTTCCCTCAATTTTAATACTAGTGTCACCTCCAAATTTTATTGTAGGATGTTTTTTGTTCCTTTATTTCTTTGCATTCATAGTAAGTTTTCAAAACAATCTTATTGCATATTGCCCATGGTATCTGGCAGGCTGAAGGTATGTTTTACTAACTGAATCCATACATAAATAAAACCACATCAGGGTGTTTTTGTTCTCTTGTTAAGATTGATTAAGACTCTGTAGCAGAGTCTGATGTTATATATAAATGTAGTATTATCAATTCCTTTAAAAAAAAAAACTTTCCTATGAGTGTGATGAATTGGCATCAATTTTTATTTTAAATCTTGCACTAATGCAAAACAGCTGTTTTTATAAAAAGCGAATTTATTTATTAGATTTATCACCGCCCACTCCCCCAAGGGGGACTCTGGGAGGTTTACAATAAAACACAATTAATCAAAATACAACTATGAATAAGTTAAAATATTCAAATAAAACTTATACATATAATATGATCATATAGGTTCTAAGGGGAGCCTTACACTTGTTGCTCCCTGTGCATGATGATCCTGATCCATACCAGGCTTTTGTGGACTTACCATTAAGCGAATGGAGTTAGCGTTCTATTGGAGTTGGAAAATACAGCAGGCTGACCTAAATTTGCTTACTGTCTGGTTTAGCCTCAGCCATGGAGAAGATAAACTGTGGAAAATCACTGGGGCTGTCCTAAATTTTTATGAATGGGGCTTGCCATTGTCTCTCCCTATCAACCAACCCAACTGATATGGTGTGTGTGTTCCTTAAGAGCTTGCCATGTACTGTTCCAGGTACAGTTTTGCCTAGGAATAACATCTTTTTTAAGAATGTAGAGGCAAGGACAGTCCCGTGACACTAAAATTGTAAAATATTCAAGCCACACATGGGCATGAGCTTCAGCATGTGTGAAGCATATTGCCCTGAATACAAGGGAAGGATTTTTTCTTTTCAGCTAAACCCCAAGGTCTTTTGCATAGTCATTCTCCTGTCTATTTTGTATTGCAAAACAACCAATGACAAATACATTGCCAAGGATTTGATGGTTCACTGCGACTGTGACTCACTAAACATTTTCCCCTGAAACACGGAAAAAAATGCTTTAGTCTCGCCTACAGCTTTGAAGAGGTTTTGATATTTGTTGAGCTCTCCTTTAGAACTATTTGCTAATTTTTAAAATGCTACATTGATGTTTTGCTTAGCTTTTAGTGGCCTGTGATCAACAAATTAGTGTCTTCGACTCCCCTCCCGTCAGTTTTTTAAACTAAATAATGTTATTTTTCTCCTCATTTTAGTTCTGCAGTAAACAAAACTAATTTGGACCTAATACCTCCTCTGTGGCTTTCCTTAATTGCTATATAGATTTTTGCCCCTCTTTTGCTAAATAAAATGCACATGTGCCTGTTTTTAAGCCAATATTATTTGCATTTTGTGTTGCTCAACATGCCACACCAAGCATGTATACATTTGTTATCTCTACAAGCATCATGCATATTTCTCATTAAAGAGCGAATATGATAAGGCTTGGCAGAATACAGGTATGTATCTTCACGTTTTTCACGTTTTCTTCTTTTTCTAAAAGATCTGAACCTTTCCAAAACATACAATAATTCGGATAACACACATCCCACTGCCAGTGTGATATGTCCACGTGTAAGAACACAAAAATCCACCTACCACAACTTAAAAAGGTAAAGGTACCCCCCGCACATTTGTGCAGTCGTGTCCGACTCTAGGGGCCGGTGCTCATCTCCGTTTGTTAGCCAAAGAGCCAGCGTTGTCCGAAGACACTTCCACGGTCATGTGGCCGCATGACACGCGCAGAATGCTGTTACCTACCCACCGAAGTGGTACCTATTAATCTACTTGCATTTGCATGCTTTCGAATTGCTAGGTTGGCAAGAGCTGGGGCTAGTGCGGGAGCTCACTCTGCACGCAGGGCTAGGGACTCGAACCTCCGAACTTGTGATCTTCCGATCGACAAGCCTGGCGTCTTACCCACTGAGCCACCACGCCCCTCAGCTTACCACAACTTACCTATTTAATAAACTTCACAAAACTAATTAAGGTTGAAAGCAGGGCTTTCAGGTGCTTCACTCTGAAGTGGCTTTTCTTTTGCTGCCAATACAAGTATCAAGGTAAGAAGGAAGGAAGGAGAAGCATGTTGCAGACATTTTCACCCTTAGTATTAATGTATTTCTTTTATACTTTAAATTTTATTTATTTATTCTTCAAATTTAGTCACTGCCCATCTCACTCAGAGAGCGACTCTGGGCGGTTTAGAATAATGTGAGCTCTTCATTAATAATGACTAGAATGCATGTTTGCTACTTAATAGTGCAAATTCTAGGTTTTATTTAACCAGACAGCATTACCAAAAACACTACCTAAAAACAATCTTAAAAATCCTCAATTAAACATTATATCCTATGGCCAGAATTGCCTTCATTTCATATTGAGGACTTTTTTTTGGTCAATAAAGACTTTGGGGATAAGATTTACAACTGCACAAAGGTGAAGACCCTTAAGTTAACTTCTGCAAAGATTAAACCCTGTCTCACAAATCTTTTAATATTCCTCAGTAGTGTCAACAAGCACATGGATAGGAGTGATTCAGTAGACTTTGTGTACTTAGGCTTTCAAAAAGCTTTTGACAAAGTTCTTAAACAAATGTTCTTAAGCAAACAGAGCAGTCACTAAGCTTTCCTATACTGTAGTTCAATAAGCCATTAAAAACTGGAAATAAAGAGTAGGACAAACTGGATAATTCTCACAATGCTGGAATGGAGAAAGAAGTTCCACAAATCTTTAGTAGGACTTTCAGATTGGAGAGGTCAATCTGAAGACCTCTTGTCTCTTTCTGTTTTATGGTAATAAATTGGTATCAAATTATGATTCACCCTACCTTTAGATTTCTATAATAAAGTTAATAAGTGCTGGTTCAAATAAAGATCCTTGGAGCATGAACATCTACAGGAGAGGGGGCAAGTGAGACAAAATGAGCATCTGTCCCTTCCATATGTGCATCATGAGACATTGCATGCCTGTACATAAGGGGTGAAGTTTGCTTCACAATTTTGCAACACTCATTTAATCATTCACACAATACCATCAAATTCTGTAAATTCCTCTGCATGGAAGATGCCAATGTACCCACCATGATTGTGAGAATTTACCATTTGTTCCCGATCTTTGTTTTCTGTTCCATAATATGTTCCGTAATATGTTACAAATCCAGAAGAGGGCCTTTCCCTTTCGCAACTGCTGAATCTTCTCAGAAAGCCTTACATGCTCGTACGAATCAGCTTTTATTGGATGAAACCCAATGTGGTGCAAAAGTATTTATGCTTGTGAAATGAAAATTCCCTTTCCTCTCCTCATTCTTGTAGCCATTGGGGTAAATGGGGTAGGAAACCAGAAGATGGATATGGAATTTGTTCCACTTGTAGAAGTTGTTATATTAGAAAGAGATGTCCCTTTTCTATGACCCAATTAGGTCATATACAAGTGATTTTAAATTATTGCTACTTACCATTTTTAAACTTGGACTGCTTCAAGAGACTTCTGTCTGAAGTGAGGGATAAATTTGTGGAAGGAAGGAAGGAAGGAAGGAAGGAAGGAAGGAAGGAAGGAAGGAAGGGAAGGGAAGGGAAGGGAAGGGAAGGGAAGGGAAGGGAAGGGAAGGGAAGGGAAGGAGGAAGGAAGGAAGGAAGGAAGGAAGGAAGGAAGGAAGGAAGGAAGGAAGGAAGGAAGGAAGGAAAGGAGAGAAATAAAATTTCTACTATTACTATTGCATTCCTTGCATTTTCTTAGAATAGACAAAAGATTGCATCCAGATTAATCTTCACATTCCCCATGATTAAAGCCCCATTGATTCAGCATGAACTTAATCTGGCTCCAACCAAAAAGTAATTTTGACAGTGAGTAAAGAACAATATACATTTTTGGGAACACTGCCTTGTAGCCAAAAACCAATGTGTAACATATTAATGGTTTCCACTGTTGCCAAGATTTCCACCAGTCACACCAAGAAGAACAAGAATATTGGCTACAGTTTGTTATTATTTTATTTCAGGTTTTAAGAAAAAATATTTTTCTATGGAAACAGGTCATTTTGACCAGTGATGGCTCTAGTGGAGTAGGTTTATGTACATATAGATGCAACTGTTGATTAATCAGAATAGGAAAAATGTGGTATATTGTTACCCAAATACCTCTCAAAGAACAGAGAGCGAAGAATCAAATCTAAAACAGCAAAAAGTTGGAAAGATGGCAACCTGACATACTTCATCTAATTTTGTGCTTCTGTCTGAACATGAAAGCAATTTGTAGAATACTATCCAGACCAATGAAGACAAGAAAATGATACAAATAAGTCAGTAACTGGAATAGCCAGGGGTATACATAAAGCTTAAGGTGTGTGGGAGCTGAACTGGGTCATGATACCTCTGTGGAAAGTTGTACCTCTTTCAGTAAAAAATTGTTTTAAGTTCTTTTCTTTTGTCCACTATTTATTATTTAGGCTGACCATATTTCCTTGAGACAAAAACGGGACATTGGGATGGAAAAAACGGGACAGGGGTCCCCGCCCCCCGGGTCCACGTGATTGGCTCCTGCCTGCAAACCCACCCCCGATTCGCGTGATTGGCTCCTGCCTGCAAACTCCGCCCCCTGGTCTGTGCAATTGGCTCCCACCTGCAAACCCCGCCTCCTGGTCCACGTGATTGGCTCCTGCCTGCAAACCCCGCCCCCATCCGTGCGATTAGCTCCTGCCAGCAAACCCTGCCCCCGGTCCACCCAATTGGCTCCTGCCTGCAAACCCCGCCCCCCGGTCCACGTGATTGGCTCCCGCCTGCAAACCCCGCCCCCGTTATGCGCGATTGGCTCCCACCTGCAAACCCCGCCCCCGTTATGCGCGATTGGGTCCCACCTGCAAACCCTGCCCCCCGTTATGCGCGATTGGCTCCCGCCTGCAAACCCCGCCCCCCCAGTCCATGGAAAAATTGTCTTCCACGAAACTGGTCCCTCGTGCCAAAAAGTTTGGGTACCCCTGCTTAAACAGATTACTGTTTATATAAAAAGACTTGCGATCACCCACAAGGTCTGGGTCAAGGTTCCCTTTTGCAATAGGGTGAGACTGGAAATATATATATATTGACTGTCAAAGGGAACCTTGACCCAGACCTTGCCCTGCTGCCAATTGGTCCTATATTTCTAGTCTTGCCATATTGTCAAAGTTTGACAATATGGCAAGACTAGAAATATAGGACAAGGTCTAACTAAGGCACACTGGAGTTTGATATCCTAAGATGTTATGGACTGCAGATCTCATCAGCTGCGTCTATTCAGGCGGGAAGGGGGGCCCAGCCCACCGTGGCCCCAACGGTAGACTGTGCCTGTCCAGAGGGGTTCTCCCGCCAACACCAGCTCCAGCACCTCAGATGCGAACATCGCCTCCCCCGCGCCTGTTCCGGGACAGAACAGGATATAGCCGGCCCCACTGCCATCCTGTGTACCTCCAGCGAGGGCTGGCATCACCAGCAGCAGCAGCAGCTCCAGGAGGCGGAGGCAGCTCCGTACCCAGAGGGGCTGCATCCCACCGCGTAGCTCGGCGGTGCCCCGGCCAACCGGTTCCCTGGCTTGCTCTGGCTGGTATGGCTCCTCCTGCCCGGCATGGACAGGTGGTGAGAGCGCTCTCCTTCCATCCCGGGGCCCGCTGCTGCTACCGGGGTGGAGGAGCTCAGAGCGCCACACCGGGAGGCTTCCTGCCGTGCCTCGCTCAGTCCTCCCAGGGACCCGGGACAGCTTGGCTCAGCAGTGCTGCTGAAAGAGGAACTTCTCCACCTGGCCGGAAGTTTGGAAAGGGTGTGTGAGCGCACGTAAGCTAGGCTGGCTGCCAGGGCGGAGGGACTGGGGGCCTTGAGGCTCGGCTCGGCTGCAAGAGCGGTGGCGAGGCGAGGTGGCATGACTGGAGCGCACGAATCGGGCAAAAGCGGCGGAGAGCCCAGCGGATTCCAGGGGGGAAGGCTGAGTGGGCGTTTGGACGCCGGCTTCTTGGTAGCGAGGCAAGGCTTGGCAGCGGAACTCCCGGCAGAGAGGCAGGGATGGGATTCAGGGACCGTATCTTTGGTCTGGAGGCAAGGGTCAGGGTCAGGACTCACCACTGCAGGGCTTCAGAGCATGCAGCACCGACAGGATCAGGTAAGGAGGCAGGAATGGGGTGGACTGTGGTGCTAGTTCTGGCGATGGGCTCGCACATGGCGAAACAACCGGGCTTCCAGGGCAGCGTAGAAGACCGGTGTAGATGGGTGTCTCCGGCAGCGCATGTTGGCTGCGCTGCCCCTTTTATTATTCGCATTTCGCACCGTTTGTGCGTCTTGGCCAATCGGGCCAAGCAGTGCGAGCCTCTCCACCCTCCTTTGCTGTGCGCTGATAGGCGGGAGGGCTTCATTTTCCAGGCTGTCTCCCAAAACGGGACAATACTGAGATTTTTGTCAAAAAGACGGTACGGTTCAAAAATGCTAAAATAATGGGACTGTCCCGTTCA
Source organism: Charina bottae (assembly GCA_023362775.1). Classification (NCBI taxonomy): domain Eukaryota; kingdom Metazoa; phylum Chordata; class Lepidosauria; order Squamata; family Charinaidae; genus Charina; species Charina bottae. The sequence continues at coordinate 49,104,505 of JALMGJ010000002.1, read as the reverse complement.
AAACGGGACGTATGGTCACCCTATTATTATTAGTTGCTCACTGCCCATTTTCGGACCTAAATGTCCACAACTACACAAGCTGTAAATGGCTATAGTATCCCTCAGTGACTGCTTCATATTCTCAGTTTGGCACTTTATGAAAGACAGGCTGGCCTGAAAGAAAAGTCTTGTATTGTCCCCATGACAACACTCTTCTTCTACTTCTTTATTTTTAATAAGGAGAATAAACAGAATATTTTATGGCTTTTGTGGGTTTTCCAGGCTGTGTGGCCGTGTTCTGGCAGTTTTTGTTCCTAACGTTTCGCCAGTAGCTGTGGCTGGCATCTTCAGAGGACAGGAGCACAGCTAGAAGATTCTCTCTGTGCCCAAGTCAAAGCCTTCGACTATACATTAAACAGAATATTTATTGATTTATTGCTACTGCCCGGTTTGAGCTGCACCAATCTGGACTACCACCACATGGCAGCACAAAATGAGAGGGGGGTTTGTATCTTTTTGGTCTCATCTAGTGGTCATCCAGATTTTTATAGGTCAGATATGGTAGCCCTACCCATGAGTTCTGTTTAACAAGCTACTTAAGTACTACCTGGGAGGCATGTCTGTTAGGAGGATTCACAGCTGATTTAAAAACTATACTCAGAGAGTGCTGGTCAACAGTTCTGCATCAAACCTATATGTACTTCTCAGCCAGCCTTGAGGCAAGACAACCAAGTGAGAACATGAGAGTACTTGTTAAATACTTGAAGGGGTGTATGGGGCATCCCAAAATACAGGACACAGTATAATACTTGTAAGCTAGAGGAATGGAAATTATGATTAAATGTTATGAAAAGCTTCCTAATGATAAGAACAGATTGACAGTGGAACCAGTTGCTGAGGGAAATGGTGAGCTCCCCTTTGCAGAATTGTTCAAGGAGAGGTGGATGGTGGGTGTTGGGAACACTTTAATTTGGGGATTTTGTACTCAACGGGGACTGTAATAAATGCTAAATAGCCTCTTCCAACTCATGATTCTCTAATAAAGCATCCAGGAGCAAGTCACACTTATTGATTGATTGAGCATATGCCATTAAGTCGGTGTTGACTCTTAGCAATCTCATAGATAGATCTTCCAAGGATGACCTGTTCCCAACATGACCCTGCAGGTCTTCTAACAGCATACCCATTGCTGCTGTAATCAAGTCCGTACACCTTCCTGCTGGTCATCCTTTTCTCTTTCCTTCCATCTTTCCCAGAATTATAGACTTCTCCAGAGCTAGGTCTTTGCATAATGCATCCAAAATATGATAATTTGAGTTAGGTCATTTGTGCCTCAAGTGAGAACTCTGGATTTACTTGGGGGCCCAAGGGAAAGAGACACCCTTCTCTCCAAATTCCCACTGCCAGTTTTTCGTGCGTATACTCTCAACCCATCTACACTAAATGTCCATAGAGAGAGAAGTCAATTGATACTGCTGCTTCATTCTTATCACTGCTTCAGTCAATGTTTTTCAACCTTGGCAATTTTAAGATGTGTGGACTTCAACTCTGCTGGCTGGGTTGGAGAAGGCAATGAAAGCAAGAAGGAATTAACTAGGAAGAGCAAGAAGCAACAGCTGCAAGAGCTGAAAGCACCAGAAAATGACTGTGAGTGTTCTCTATGACCCTTGTCCAATGTCCAATGATGCTGGTCCTGATTAAATATGGTATAAGAGGACAATCTTTGTTGTTGTTCAGTCGTTTAGTTGTGTCCGACTCTTCGTGACCTCATGGACCATAGCACGCCAGGCCTTCCTGTCCTCCACTGTCACCCGGAGTTTACTTAAATTCATGTTCGTTACATCAGTGATACTACCTAACCATCTCATCCTCTGCCGTCCCCTTCTCCTTTTGCCTTCAGTCTTTCCCAGCATCAGGGTCTTTCCCAGTGAGTCCTCTCTTCGCATTAGGTGGCCAAAGTATTTGAGCTTCAGCTTCAGCATCTGTCCTTCCAGTGAGCAGTCAGGGTTGATTTCCTTTAGGATTGACTGATTTGACCTCCTTGCAGTCCAAGGGACTCTTAAGAGTCTTCTCCAGCACCACAGTTCGAAAGCATCAATTCTTCGGCGCTCAGCCTTCCTTATGGTCCAACTCTCACAGCCATACATTACAACTGGGAAAACCATAGCTTTAACTATGCGGACCTTTGTCGGCAAGGTGATGTCTCTGCTTTTTAATATGCTGTCTAGGTTTGCCATAGCTTTCCTCCCAAGGAGCAAGCGTCTTTTAATTTCATGGCTGCAGTCACCGTCTGCGGTGATCTTGGAGCCCAAGAAAATAAAATCTGTCACTGCTTCCATTTCTTCCCCTTCTATTTTCCAGGAAGTGATGGGAACAGATGCCATGATCTGAGTTTTTTTAATGTTGAGTTTCAAGCCAGCTTTTGCACTCTCCTCTTTCACCCTCATCAAGAGGCTCTTTAGTTCCTCTTCACTTTCTGCCATTAGGGTGGTATCGTCTGCATATCTGAGGTTGTTGATATTTCTCCTGGCAATCTTAACTCCAGGCAAAAATTCCAGGCAAAAATGGGTATGATCAAAAACAAAGAGGGCAAGGACCTAACAGAAGCAGAAGAGATCAAGAAGAGGTGGCAAGAATATATGGAAGATCTGTATAGGAAGGATAATAATATTGGAGATAGCTTTGATGGTGTGGTCAGTGAGTCAGAGCCAGACATCCTGAAGAGTGAGGCTGAATGGGCCTTAAGAAGCATTGCTAATAACAAGGCAGCAGGAGATGACGGTATCCCAGCTGAACTGTTTAAAATCTTGCAAGATGATGCTGTCAAGGTGATGCATGCCATATGCCAGCAAATTTGGAAAACACAAGAATGGCCATCAGATTGGAAAAAATCAACTTATATCCCCATACCAAAAAAGGGAAGCACTAAAGAATGTTCAAACTATCGAACAGTGCCACTTATTTCACATGCCAGTAAGGTAATGCTCAAGATCTTGCAAGGTAGACTCCAGCAATTCATGGAGCGAGAATTGCCAGATGTACAAGCTGGGTTTAGAAAAGGCAGAGGAACTAGAGACCAAATTGCCAATATCTTCTGGATAATGGAGAAAGCCAGGGATGGCTGAAAGCGAGGAGGAGTTGAGGAGCCTTATGACGAAGGTGAAAGAAGAAAGTGCAAAACCTGGGTTGCAGTTAAACCTCAAAAAACCCAAGATTATGGCAACGAGCTTGATTGATAACTGGCAAATAGAGGGAGAAAAAGTGGAGGCAGTGACAGACTTTGTATTTCTAGGCGCAAAGATTACTGCAGACGCTGACTGCAGCCAGGAAATCAGAAGACGTCTATCTGTAGCTTGAATCATGTCAACTGGATTTCTATTTTCTCAGTGGAAACGTTTCGCTCCTTATCCAAGGAGCTTCTTCAGTCTGAGCAAAGTTGGTAAGGGAATCCTAAATATGTTTCTAGGTAGCTGTGTGACTTTACACCTGGGGCTAGGTCATGGTTATATTGAGATGTTATTTTTAAGTCCTTTTATTATCTAAAGGAGGATCGTTAAGATCACCATGCTGCTGTTGAGCTTGTGAAATGGTCTTAATATTCCTAGGCACAGAAGACAAAGCGGGGAGGAAGATGGGGGAGAGTTTGTGCCTGAGGTCCCCACCTCTATTCAAGGAAGGATTTTCCAAGTTGGCATAAATGGATTCCTTGACCCCTCTCTCAAACCACCTATCTTCTCTGTCTAAAATGTGAACATTAATGTCCTCAAATGAGTGTCCTTTTTCCTTTAGATGAAGGTAAACTGCTGACTCTGGTCCTGTGGTGTTACTCCTCCTGTGTTGGGCCATCCTCCTGTACAAAGGTTGTTTGGTTTCTCCAATGTAGAGTTCAGAGCACTCCTCACTGCACTGGATTGCATACACTACATTGCTTTTCTTGTGTTTTGGAGTTTGATCTTTGGGGTGTACAAGCCTCTGTCTTAGTGTGTTGGTGGGTTTGAAATATACAGGTATGTGGTGTTTGCCAAATACTTTACAAATATTATTACAAATAAATATCCATTTATGCCAACTTGGAAAGTCCTTCCTTGAATAGAGGTGGGGGCCTCGGGCACAACCTCTCCCCCATCTTCCTCCCCGCATTGTCTTCTGTGCCTAGGAAGATTAAGACCATTTCACAAGCTCAACAGCAGCATGGTGATCTTAACGATCCTCCTTTAGATGATAAAAGGACTTAAAAATAACATCTCAATATAACCATGACCTAGCCCCAGGTGTAAGGTCACACAGCTACCTAGAAACGTATTTAGGATTCCCTTACCAACTTTGCTCAGACTGAAGAAGCTCCTTGGATAAGGAGTGAAACGTTTCCACTGAGAAAATAGAAATCCAGTTGACATGATTCAAGCTACAGACAATTCCACCTGGATGACTGAGAACCTTCATAGACATACAGAAGACGTCTACTTCTTGGGAGGAGAGCAATGGCAAATCTTGATAAAATAGTTAAGAGCAGAGACATCACACTGACAACAAAGGTCCGCATAGTTAAAGCAATGGTATTCCCCGTAGTAACCTATGGCTGTGAGAGCTGGACCATAAGGAAGGCTGAGCGAAGGAAGATAGATGCTTTTGAACTGTGGTGTTGGAGGAAAATTCTGAGAGTGCCTTGGACTGCAAGAAGATCAAACCAGTCCATACTCCAGGAAATAAAGCCAGACTGCTCACTTGAGGGAATGATATGAAAGGCAAAACTGAAGTACTTTGGCCACATAATGAGAAGACAGGATACCCTGGAGAAGATGCTGATGCTAGGGAAAGTGGAAGGCAAAAGGAAGAGGGGCCGACCAAGGGCAAGATGGATGGATGATATTCTGGAGGTGACAGACTTAACCATGGGGGAGCTGGGGATGGTGACGGCCGACAGGAAGCTCTGGCGTGGGCTGGTCCATGAAGTCACGAAGAGTCGGAAGCGACTGAACGAATAAACAATAAAAATCTTAACTCTGGCTTGTGATTCATCCAGCCCGGCATTTCTCATGATGTACTTTGCATATAAGTTAAATAAGCAGGGTGATTATATATATATATATATATATATATATATATATATATATATATATATATATTAATTAAGAGGACAATCTAGTCTTATGTAATTTAGTTGCATTTCTGCTTAATCTCACCCTAAACCATTATATTTATATCTTACAAAAAATAATTACTGTATCATTTTTCTCATCCAGAATTAGCAAATATTTTAAGAGAGCCAGTTTGGTCTAGTGGTTAAGGCAATGGGCTAGAAACCAGGAGTCTGTGAGTTCTAGTCCCGCCTTAGGCATGAAAGCCGGCTGGGTGACCTTGGGCCAGTCACTCTCTCTCTCAGCCCAACTCACCTCACAGGGTTGTTGTTGTGGGGAAAATAGGAGGAGGAAGGGGTATTAGGTATGTTCGCTGCCTTGAGTTATTTATAAAAAATAATAAAGGCGGGATAAAAATTAATTAAATCAATTAAATAAATAAGTTGTGATGCACATGTAAGAATGCAAGAATAAAAAGTGTCAACATTTATATTACTTACACATATGTGGTAGTTTGAAGCACAGGGTGACAACAGATGTAATTTAAGCCACAGAAGTTCTTCTTTACCTTAAAAGAATAATTAGCCTTGAAAAACTATATCTAATTTTGTATTCCAAAAATAAAGATCCTCTTTCATAGCCAAACCACTTGAGAGAAATTTCACCTCCTGTTTAATTCCTGCTCAATAATTCTTAACTTTCATTTCCTTCCACTGTATTCCACCTGGCAAATGTCCCATTTGCTATGAGTCCCAGATATGATAAGGTAATTTTTCAGGACTTAGGAAGAAGCAGAACATAAAAATCAGATGGGTTTGAGGCTAAGGAAATTTGTAATTTGTAGGTATTTAAGAAGAAACGACTAACATTTGCATGGATATAATGATCTCTCTCAGGAAAAAAATGTTTGAAATGAGACAAAGAAATGGCATTTTTTTTATTAATTGTCTAAGATCATTACTTTGGTTTCAAAGAAACTCAGGGGGAATGCAAGTGTGCAACAACTGAGATTGGATTAGCAAAATGTATGCTATTATACCTACCATTATTACTTTTACAATCATGGGAATGCAACTTTGATGGGCAAACTGTCAACAACAGAATTCCATTACTTTTTCTGGCAGGTAGAAAAGATGGAGTTTTTCAATTCCCCAAACTGTATAATATATATATATATATATATATATATATATATATATATAGAGAGAGAGAGAGAGAGAGAGAGAGAGAGAGAGAGAGAGAGAGAGAGAGAGAGAGAGAGAGTTGCTGAGATTTCCTCTTCTAACTTTTTATTGTAATTTATGTTCTTCTCTGTGAAGTTTTTTTTTAATGGAATAGAAGAACTGAAAAAAACAAAACAAAAACAAGAGACAATGTTTCCTTCCCAAAACGTCCTAAGCACCACACTGTGGTGTTTCTTCTGTAATGGAGATCTGTTCATCAGAACAAACTTTGTAAGCTTGCTCTCTTGCTTAGCCCTCTCAGTCCTCAGTAGACTGGAGAGGCTACTGATTAAATAATTAACTTCCTTTCTGAGAAAAGAACTTCCTTTCTGCACATCTTACCAGAATATTCCTTTCTGAGACAGAACCAGGCCTGCACACCTTACCAGAATAAGAACAAAACTAGACTCACTAAGTAAAGGAGAGAGATGGCAGCAACTGAACGTGCTTCTTAGAGCATCAGGTGCAATATACCACATACAGTACATCACATACCTGTCATGTAACCCTATAAAAATCCAACCAGCATGATGAATGTGTTGGAATGGTGAATGCAGGTCTTGTTGACAGGTTCACAGGTGAGGGAAACAAATGAAGCGTTATCTTCTGCTGAAGCAAATTTCAGAAGGGCCTGTTGTCAGCATATTTTATTTAGTTATTCATTAAATTTATTTCACTTAATCATCACCTCAGTCACAAGACTTTTGATTTACAGTAAAACACACACACACACGCACACACACTACAGTAATAAATAAATGCATTGTAAAAAAATGTTTTGTTGTTGGTGCCTTCAAGTCATTGTTGACTCCTGGAGACTGCCTGGACAAGGCCCTGCAGTTTTATTGGCAAGATTTTGGAAGTAGTTTGCCCTTGCCTCCTTTCCAGGGCTGAGAGAAAGTGACTGGCCCTAGGTCACCCAGCTGCCTTCATGCCTAAGGCAGGACTAGAACTCACAGTCTCCCGGTTTCTAGCCTGGGACCTTAACAACTACACCAAACTGGCTTTAAATATTTATTTATTACTCGTGTGTGTGTGTGTGTGTGTGTATACACACACAGTACACACACACACACACACACATATACTGTGTATATATATATATATATATATATATATATATATATAGTATATTTTTTTATTTGTTCAGTCGCTTCTGACTCTTCGTATATATACACACATATATATACATATACAGTACATATATACACACACATACATACACACACACAAACATATACAATAATACTGTATTTATATACATACAGTAATAACTAAATACTTTGTAAAAACATTGAAATTACATAAATATAAAATGATTATTGCAGCCAAAGTAGAAAATATCCTCCGATAACCCTTTAAACTAACAGATATATTGCTGTGACACGAACGTTTATATGCAAAAGTCTTGTTTTGTTGAATACAATGAAGATACACCATGAAGGTGTCTTTGAAATACAAACTGTATGGTTAAAAAACCCCAACATTTTACAAGTTAAAATCAAAAGTTAAAATTAACATACACTGAAATAAATACAAGCATTTAAAATGTTATTTATACCCCACCTTTCTATTAAGCAATGATAGTCAATGCAGCTAAGAACATACAAAATAAAAATAAATTAAAAACACAATTAAGACCAAAGGGATTCAGTCTGTGCTGATTGGGGCACACTCCCTCTCTCCCCCACTTCCCCCCCCCCACTGCTGCCAAAGACTCAAGGTTACACTTTGGGTCTCCTAAATTCAGAAAGGGCATGGAAAATTTTAGAAAAGTATTTATCTTTGGCCACATAATGAGAAGACAGGATACCCTGGAGAAGAAGCTGATGCTAGGGAAAGTGGAAGGCAAAAGGAAGAGGGGCCGACCAAGGGCAAGATGGATGGATGATATTCTGGAGGTGACGGACTTGACCGTGGGGGAGCTGGGGATGGCGACAGCCGACAGGAAGCTCTGGCGTGGGCTGGTCCATGAAGTCACGAAGAGTCGGAAGCGACTGAACGAATAAACAACAACAAAATTTATCTTTAGGATTGGAATGCTATAAGTCAATATACATTACAACTGTGAATACTGGACATTTGGTACCTTGAATTTAAAAGGGTTTTTTTCTTTCAGTACCAAGGATGCATTTAGATCAGCCTTTCTCAACCTTTTGACCCTGGAGGAACCCTTGAAATATTTTTCAGGCCTCGGGGAACCCCTGCACATTCAGCCTCAAATATAGGCCACAATTTACAAAATTGTTATACAGTATTTGTTTCATGGGTAGGCCTGTATATAGGCATTAACAGTATTCTTAAACTAAAGATAAAGAATGAAACATAGCTCTTTAATGTGAAGTTGCCCAAATTTGAAATATTTTTTTTAAAATAAATTGTGATCTCCCAGGGAACCCCTAGTGGCCTCTCGCAGAACCCTGGGGCTCTACGGAACTCTGGTTGAGAAACCCTGATTTGGATATTCATGTGTCATGTGCAAACCAGCTGTATATGAAAAAAGGAACTGAGGTGCTTCAAAAGATGTAGTAAAAGGACCAAGAGGAAAAAAAAATCACCCAGAAGTAAGAAGCTCTCCTTAACAAGTAGAAGGCAAAGAGCTAGGAGCATTTTCATTTAGAGCAGGGGTTCCTAAACCTTTTGCCATCATACCTCCCTTTAGTGTAATCTGTATACACCTCCCCTAAAAATGCAAATACCACAATGAACACAAATGAACAATGAAAACAATACAATGAAACTTTGGTAAAGTTAGATTCATTGCAACAAGGTAACTAAAAGGTTCTTCACACCTCCCCTGAAGGGAGGTACACTTCAAAATTTGGGAAGCCCTGCTTTAGAGGAAAACTGAATGATGGAGAACATGAAGCTCATAAAATTAAGCATGGCAAGAGAGGAATATTTTGCCTTCTTAATGACACTAGAAGTTAAGGTTGCCCAAACTGATTGGCAGGGAAAACAAAAGACAATATTTCCATACAGGTTGTCCTCATTTAACGACCACAGTTGGGCCCGGAATTTTGATTGCTAAGCTAAGTGGTCATTAAGCGAATCTTACCCGATTTTATGGGTAGACTGTATAGACTGATATAAATTTTACTTTTTTGCAGCAGTCATTAAGCGAATCACCACAGGTGTTAAGCAAACCACGCGGTCGTTAAGCAAATCATGTGGTCCCCCATTGATTTTGCTTGTCAGAAGCTGGCCGGGAAGGTAGAAAATGGTGATCATGTGACCATGGGATGCTGTGACAGTCATAAATGCAAACTGGTTGCCAAGTGCCCAAATCGTGATCATGTGACCGTGGGGATGCTGCAACGGTCATTAGTCATTTTTTTCAGCATCGTTGTAAATCCAACCTGTCACTAAACAAATGGTTGTTAAGTGAGGACTACCTGTACACAGTCATTTGTTCAACTTCTGTGAAAATGAACACTGGAATATATTTCACTGCCCAGAGATGTTCCAATATACTTTGGTATCACTTTGTGGAACATCAGAGTAACATTCCTTGTATTTTTCTAAAATTAGGTACAGTGATTTTGCATTTTTGCTTCATTTCTATTTTATACTAAGGGTTATGGTAGATGGATCAGGAAGTGAGTTATATATTTGAGTTTCTAGTTAAAAGACTGTGACAGTGGCTGATTGAGAATTATAAGAGCGTTTTTAAAAATCTTGGAATATTCATTAGTAAAAATTCTCAGCAAGCTCCTTGTATAGACTGATATGAAGATTGATGCCAATGAATGTGGCACCATCCATATAAATCTCCTAGCAAATAAAACTTCTTTTATAGATATCTTGACTCCAGTGGATTATAACATTACTCACAGAGAAGAACATAAATTGCAATACAAAGTCTTTAGAAAGGAGAGATTGAGGCAATTTCAATCACCAGAACCACTGAAGTGCCTATTAAACTTGTTCAACAACATGTTCTAAACGATATGTCTACTCCATTAGAATTTCTTATTGATTAGAGACCAGTTACCAACCACACTCACAAATTGTATTTCCAGTAAGATGAATCTAGTGTTAAGAAACATGGATTTGCTTTAACTTCAGATTGCAATATAGATTGACCCTCCATAAACAATATTTTCTTTTGTTCAGGATCATCTACCAGGCAAGGATATAAGTAACAATATAATCTTCATTTTGGTCATATAATACATAAGTAGAAACATGGCCACCATATAAAGCCAGCTATAGCCCAGGTTCAAATGAGAATGGGTTCAGTTCTCTTTCATAGATCTTATGCCCTGTGATGGGATATAATACAGCTCTCTGAAAAGGAAATCTAATTTAATAAGGATACCCAACTATTATATATACTTTGTACAGTGAAAGATATATCTGTATTCTTCTAATGTACATAGCAGGTACATTAGATATGGTTGTGAATTTTCTTCCAAGGTTTTTGGATAAATGTTTTGAGTGATCACGTGGAATTTGCCCCAGCTTGCCATACAGGGCAGTGGTAGAGATGGAGAGAAACCCCACAGATAAGAGGGTATCAGAAAGAGAAAGGGAAAAAGAGGAGTCAGAAAGGGTAACAGAGCTAATGGGTGGCCCATTCTCCGACCACACCTGCTACTTCTTTGACGTACAGTCCTTCTCATTTCACACTGAAAGGAATTCAGCCCTCAGCATAAAAATGATTGTCCTCCTCTGCTATCGTCAAGTGAGCAAGTGGCATGGCAGCATTTTTAGAAAGTTTAGCCAGTCAGCTTGTGGACATCTGTTGAGCACCATCCAATAGGTTTGTGGATTGAATAGTCCCTAGTATTCCATAAACAGAGTGTGGTTGAGCTGTACCATGTGTGCAGTTCCTCGAACCTTTAAAAAAAGGAGGAAAGAAAAAGGTTGAGCTCTTCTTGTGGCACCCTTGATGTAGGGGGGGGGGGATTTTAAAAATTCAAGTTTCTGCAGAGTCTCATTAGAAACAAAAACTGAAACAATACAGTTTTGCAGACTATACAGTGACCCATATAGTCTGCAAAATACTGTATATACATTATATGGTATATATACAGTATATGGCAGAGCTTTCCAAACTGTGTGTCGCGACACAAAAGTGTGTCGCCACACACAGCGTGGTGTGTCGCCACACCACCTGGAAGCGGCGGCGCGCATGTGCACAGCGACCGCCATGCACGCACGCGCCGCCGCACGCCCCCGCGCCGCCGCCGTGCGCACGCGCCGCCACACGCCCCCCCGCGCCGCCGCCGTGCGCGCGCCACCGCACACACCCCCGCGCCGCCGCCATGCACATGCGTGTCGCCGCCGCCGCCGGGTGTGTCGCCAGCGGCGGCACTTTGGAAAGCCCTGGTATATGGTATATACTGGAGACTCTAATTGTTGGATGTTTTCCTGTTTCTGAAGAGATAATAGGAAGTTGTCTTGTGTCCATGTGTTAATTGAAATGATGAGGGTTTGCCTGACGTGCCTTCCTTTTAGCTCTTTTCTCCCTTCCACCCGGAAACCTATGCCCTCATTGTGGGAGGTTGTGCGGATCCAGAATTGGCCTTTATAGCCACTTACGGATCCACTGTTAAAATTTTACCTTTGGAAGACAATCTTACTCGGCTACGAGTGATCGCCAATAATGATGATGAATTGAAATGGGATACTGTATGTATGTTTCTTCATTTACCATCATGGCCAAACTTTTTCTGGCTTCTTCCATATAATCAAAGCAAGAAACTGGTCGATGAACCTCTGAGAGATAAACAATATTATGAATTAATGGGATGTTTTACCATGAAACAACGACAATTAAACCTGGTCATTTTTTGTTTCTTTTTTGTTTTTCATTGTTTAAAGTGAGTTGGATTTGTTTCCTGGGAAGACCAAAAGCTAGCATTTATCTTATTATGGTCCCAATGGGAGCAAACCTCCCAAATCTGTGGTAAAATCATTTTACAATTCTAATGATGTGGATTCTTTTTCTGTTTCCTTCCTTGAATTCACATATATGTAAATATTTATGTAAAGGGGCCATGATGAACAAAGATTGCCAGCATGCAATTTGGTCTACTTTGAGTGGATAAATTTATTCTCATTGGTTTTCCAATTAGGAATTTGGTTTTCGTAGGTTGGAAATGTGTTTACAATACCCACATTTTTAGAGAGCAGCTCAGAGGGCTTTTTATGATTTTTTTTTCTCTTATCATCTCAGTCATTATGATTTTTAGCATTCATAGTCACCCAGGATTTATGTTTGCACTGGTGAATCCATTATTCCCAATGTCACTGCTGTAAGGTATAGATTTCCCTTGTACTATAGGTCTGGAGGTGCTAATGAGGTCTGGAGAGGCGCCACCTTGCTAGGTAATTGTGCAGAAATGAGAATTCCAAGTTCAGTGGCTTCTTCTGAGTTTATAATTCACCTTTAGCTGGAGGCAAAGATGCATTAACATTCTTCAGTTCACTCCCATTTTTGCTGAGTGATTGTAAGGCTCATTCTCTGTTCACTGACCTTGATGGGGAATTAAGAGCTGTAAAGCTAACTACTGCATATGCACATGTAGCATAAAATCGAGCTTGGTATGCTTGCAAATTTGAAAACATGGCTGTATTCTTTGTTTCATTTTCTTTTTTGTTTTGCAATTATTATTATTATTATTATTATTATTATTATTATTATTATTATTATTATGTTTCAGGCCTGGTCATGGGACTGAAACTGCATTGGTCACGCTTATGGATGATCTTTGGCGGGAGCGAGATGGAGGCAGTGCATCCATTCTCGCTGTTCTTGACCTCTCGGCGGCTTTCGATACCGTCGACCATGGTATCCTTCTGGAGAGGCTCAGGGAGTTGGGGGCGGGTGGCATTGTGCTGCGCTGGTTTGCCCCCTTCCTCCAGGGCCAGTTCCAGTCGGAGTTGATTGGGAGCGAGAGATCCAGCCCGTGGGCCCTTTCTTGTGGGGTCCCGCAGGGCTCGGTACTCTCTCCGCTCCTTTTTAACATCTACATGAAACCACTGGGTGAGATCATCCGTCTCCATGGGGTGAGATATCATCAGTATGCTGATGATACTCAATTATACATCTCCATCCCGGGGGAAGTAAGTGATGCAGTTTCTACCCTGTCCAAGTGCCTGGGGGCTGTAGGGGCCTGGATGGGGAAAAACAGGCTTCGACTGAACCCTAGTAAGATGGAGTGGCTGTATCTAGGAAATTGCCATCTTTAGTTCTGGATGGGGTGGCACTGCCCCAGACAGACCCAGTGCGTAACTTGGGGGTCCTCTTGGACTCGTGACTCCTGCTCGAAGAGCAGGTGACAGTCGTGGCCAGGAGGTCCTCTGCACAACTTCGTGTTGTGCACCAGCTACGCCCTTTCCTGGAGCGAGGGGCCCTTCGAACGGTCACTCATGCCCTGGTTATCTTATTTAAATCGTTTATTTTAATGTTTATTTAACTTTATATTTGTATTAGAATTTGTGTTGGATTGTAAACCGCCCAGAGTCCCTTTGAGGGAGTTGGGTGGTGATAAATCAATCAATCAATCAATCAATCAAATAAATATTTAGCAGCAGTTGCAAAATTTATTTGGATTGAAAATGTAACAAATTTTGCTAGGAAGATGTAAGAGCCTACAGGGGAGAACCTGATTCTGTACCTTGAGGAAGGAAGGAAGGAAGGAAGGAAGGAAGGAAGGAAGGAAGGAAGGAAGGAAGGAAGGAAGGAAGGAAGGAAGGAAGGAAGGAAGGAAAGGAGGGAGGGAGGGAGGGAGGGAGGGAGGGACAGTTGGTTTGACATTTTCTACAATGGGAGTGGCAAACATTCTGTCCCACATTGGGTTTGTTTGTATTCAAATGGACTATCCAATAACTCCAATAACAGGTTTATACCATTACAAAAACTTTGAAACATAGTATGTGCAAACAGACATAAGTTTACAAATTAATTTTAGCATTTTCTCTTCCAGGTAAATAGTGTGTAAATAGCTACTATGATATGAGTTGGTTCCTTTTTGTCCTGTTTTTTCCATAACTTCCATCACATTTGGAAAATGGGGGAAAGAGCTGTCTGTTATCTTGGGGCAGGGGTCGGCAAACTTTTTTTGCCGGGAGCCATTTTGATATGCTCGTGCACATTTTGAAGTGCTCGAGAGCCAGGGGGCGGGGTTTGCGGGCGGGGGCCAATCGCGTGGAAGGGGGCGGGGTTTGCGGGCGGGGGCCAATCACGTGGAAGGGGGCGGGGTTTGCGGGCGGGGGCCAATCACGTGGCTTATTGGGGCGCGTGGGAGGGCCCATGTAGCAGTATCCCCCCCCACCGGCTTCCCGCCCCTCCCTCCTTGCCTGCAGAAGGCGGCCGGCCTTTCTCCCCGCTATTTCCGGAAGTGATCCAGCGCCGATCTGCGGGCTGCGGGGGCTCCAGCTTCGGAGGGCGCCGGCTGCGCCTCTGCCTCGGCAGCCAAGCTGTTCCGAACCAAGGAGCCAGGGCGGAGCCGGGGCAGGGGAGGAACGGGGAGCGCCAGGGGACTCACCCGCTGCTGCTCGGCTGCCACCTTCCTCCTCCGCTTCAGCCGCCCGCCCGCCGAGTCCCGGCCCTTCAGCCCCCGCTGGGGGGAGGGGGGCAGGGACTCAGCGCCCGCACGCCCGGAGCCCAGCAGAGCTGCGTCTCACCCCGCCCCGCCCTCCCAGAGTGGCCAGCGGAGCGCCACCGGTGCCTACCTGCTCGGGCAGGTACCAGCCTCTCTGCACGCTCCTTCCGCTGCTGCTGCTGCAGGGAGACGGCGTCCACCCGGCCCAGCTGCCCGGGGTCCAGGGAGATCAGCTCCGGCGGGATCTTTGGCGAAGAGCGGCCGTGGGGGGGGGAACGAGGCAGGCGGCGACAAGCGGCGCGAGGCGGGAGGCAAGCGGGTGGGGCGGAGGACGCGTTTCTCTTCCTTCCCCCTCTTTAAAGCGGCTCACCTGGGCTTTGGGTTCCCACACCCAGCTCCCACAAACCCGCCACCGCAGCAGCGCAAACCCACTTCTTCCTTCCTGCTCCACTGGTGCCAAGCCCGGGCGATTCTCCTGCCGATTTGATCAAAGTGGGGCGGGGGGGTAGGGGTTGGTGAGTAGAAGCACTGGGTAGACCCGCGCGCGTGCGCGCACACCTTTGGAGAAAAATAATCGGCAAGGGATTCACACCGAAGTTTTTTAAATCTCCCCCCACCACCCAAACACACGCGCGCGCATACACACACCCTCCTCCCCCTCTCCCTCCCTCCCTTTCTCTCATAACCAACCCCCCATACACACACACACACACACACACACACGTTAGGAGACCGCCCACCGCACAACTAAGACCCCATTCGATTTAAAGAGAGACTGCATTCAGAGGCTGACATTCGTTCAATAGATAGAGACGAGCGCAACCCGAGTGGCAGGAACCAGACCAGGGGAAGAAAGGGCGAGCACACCCGTCGCACAGCCTGCTTATGATCGCTCTATCTATTGAATGAATGTCAGCCTCTGAATGCAGTCTCTCTTTAAATCGAATGGGGTCTTAGTTGTGCGGTGGGCGGTCTCCTAACGTGTGTGTGTGTGTGTGTGTGTGTGTATGGGGGGTTGGTTATGAGAGAAAGGGAGGGAGGGAGGGAGAGGGGGAGGAGGGTGTGTGTATGCGCGCGCGTGTGTTTGGGTGGTGGGGGGAGATTTAAAAAACTTCGGCGTGAATCCCTTGCCGATTATTTTTCTCCAAAGGTGTGCGCCCACGCACGCGGGTCTACCCAGTGCTTCTACTCACCAACCCCTACCCCCCCCGCCCCACTTTGATCAAATAGGCAGGAGAATCGCCCGGGCTTGGCACCCAGTGGAGCAGGAAGGAAGAAGTGGGTTTGCGCTGCTGCGGTGGCGGGTTTGTGGGAGCTGGGTGTGGGAACCCAAAGCCCAGGCGAGCCGCTTTAAAGAGGGGGAAGGAAGAGAAACGCGTCCTCTGCCCCACCCGCTTGCCTCCCGCCTCGCGCCGCTTGTCGCTGCCTGCCTCGTTCCCCCCCCCCCGGCCGCTCTTCGCCAAAGATCCCGCCGGAGCTGATCTCCCTGGACCCCGGGCAGCTGGGCCGGGTGGACGCCGTCTCCCTGCAGCAGCAGCAGCGGAAGGAGCGTGCAGAGAGGCTGGTACCTGCCCGAGCAGGTGGGCGCCGGTGGCGCTCCGCTGGCCACTCTGGGAGGGCGGGGCGGGGCGAGACGCAGCTCTGCTGGGCTCCGGGCGTGCGGGCGCTGAGTCCCTGCCCCCCCTCCCCCCAGCGGGGGCTGAAGGGCCGGGACTCGGCGGGCGGGCGGCTGAAGCGGAGGAGGAAGGTGGCAGCTGAGCAGCAGTGGGTGAGTCCCCTGGCGCTCCCCGTTCCTCCCCTGCCCTGGGCGCCCACGCGCGCCTCAAGGCGGCGCGGAAAGACCTCCGCAGACCCGGGGATTTCCCCCTCCCGACTGAGAATCCTCCTCGCCCCCCCACACACCACCAGGGCCTCGCCTTCCAAGGATTGGAGGGGGGTATTCGGAAAAGGGCAGGGGTGGGCGCGGATGTGATTTGGCAGTGCGCTCCGCTCCCGTGCAGAGCGGGCGGTGGAAGAAAGCCAGCCAGCCAGCGGGTACACCCTCCTGCCCCATCAATCCCCCCACCCCGCCGTTCGGCGTCCTCTCCCCCCCCGCTAACCCGAACCCTGCGGCGGCCGGGGGAACTGAGCCAGGCTCGGACCGGAGGCGGCCAAGGGGAGAGCAGGCTGCTCTTCGCCCTGCGCCACCCTGCCGCTCGCGTCCCGGGCCCGCGCCCTCGCCCAGCACCTGGATGCCGCGGAGCAGCGCCATCTCCAGCCACGGCAGCCCCTGCAGCCGCTCCTGCGCCGCCTCCGACAGCGCCGCGTCCCGGGCCAGCAGCGCCTCCCTGCCGCGCCGGGCCTCGCTAAGTGCGAGAGCCAGGGGGCGGGGTTTGCGGGCGGGGGTCAATCACATGGAAGGGGCGGGGGTGAGTTCAGCTGCGGAAGAGCCACACTCAAGGGGCCAAAGAGCCGCATCTGGCTCGCGAGCCGCCATTTCCGACCCTTGTCTTGGGGGAATCGAGGATTTGGTTGTAGGAGCTACTGATTCATTTTTCCCCACTTCCTTATCCAGACATAGAGTTTCGTGAGGCCAAAAGTTAATGGGGAAAGAAACAGTTAGTTTCTGCTGGCAGTCTGCTGAGAATCTACTAAGTCACCTTTCCTCATATTGTTAAGTAGAATGGCAACCTGTGGCCTCCCCTAGTGCCTCATGTGTGCCTTGCTGGAGCGGGGTGGGGGGTGGGGGGAGGGAGAGAAAAACCACAGGTGAGGGACAGGACGTCTACTGACTGTAATGACTGACTCCCCCAGTGCCTTATGTGTGCCTCTGCAAGGGGGGAAAAAAGAAAAAAACCACAGGTCAGTCATAGGACAATGCCTACTGACTGTAATGGTGATGATGTGACCAAGGGATGCTACAAAGCTTGTAAATGGGCTGTAAAATTATTTTTTCAGCACCGTCATAACTTCGAACAGTCGCTGAATGAGTGGTTGATAAACAAGGCCTACCGTAGCTAGCAAATAAATATTAGTAATAAATAAACAAACTTAAATCCACCTTATTTCCCAAAAAAAGGCTTCTTTCCCAAACTAACCAGAATGGTTTCTGAAATGACATGGGGATCCCCTAGGTTCAAATCCTGTAAATGTTCAGACTCCATGCAGTTCTCTCTGGCAACTCAGATCTTTCATATAGGCTTCTTCTTGCATTCTTTCCAGCTAATCATAAGGTGACAGTGTAAAAGAGAGCATCTACATTAACAATGCTGAATTAATAAATCTTTATTTTGGATTCATCCTCTCATCATTCAAAGAACACATAAGACTTCTGGCCACCCCAAGTTGTCAATCTTTGACTGAGGACCTATTTGACCATTTCCATTAATTACTCTTTATAGGATGTCCTGGTTCTGAGCAATAAATTCAGAGGTCTGTATTTAATGCCTTCTGTGAAGTCACAAATTGAAAAAAATTACCTTCTGATCAAGGCGTATACTGAATTAAATATCTGTAGTTCATACTAATCTGATGTGCTTCAGAAATGTTGGCTCTCTAGCTGTTCCACATCTCCAAACAGTAACAATTTTTAAGGTCAGTAGAGAGATGGATGATCTAATCAGGACACTCTGGGAAAGTACGCAGCGTTACCTTTCTTCCTGGAAATTCTGGCATTGCTGACTTCGTTGCGTACGCAATGCATGTACTTGTTACAGTAAGCGTCATTTTCTGAAGCTTCTTATAAACAGCCACTTCCAATGAGACAGAAATTATTTGCAATCCTGCTTCTTCCAGCATGTCTCTATTATGTCGTCATGAATATTAACTGAGTTTAGAAGATGTTTCTACAGGGAATATGTATCAGGAAGGAATTCCAGCAGCACTAATCTTGCCACAGATGCACGTGGTTATTTTAACTCCAAAAACACGGTCCCTGAGGTCTGTTGATCAAAACAAGAAGAAATCATCTACATGCTGCTGCTGAAGACAGCCCTTGCTTCTGCTCCTTATCTCTAGTTATGAAAAACGGTAAGGCTCTCTTCTGCAAATGTCAGGGTATGGAAGTGTGGATTTTATCCACCCACTGTTTGCTGGTGTATTAATTCTACTGAATTTGTGGAGGAGACGACACAGAGAGTGTTATAAAAAGGTACAGGTTCCCCCCGCACATTTGTGCAGTCGTGTCCGACTCTAGGGGGCGGTGCTCATCTCCGTTTCTTAGCCGAAGAGCCAGCGTTGTCCGAAGATGCTTCCACGGTCATGTGGCCGCATGACGCGCGTGGAACGCTGTTACCTACCCACCGAAGTGGTACCTATTAATCTACTTGCATTTGCATGCTTTCGAATTGCTAGGTTGGCAAGAGCTGGGGCGAGTGCGGGAGCTCACTCCGCACGCAGGGCTAGGGATTCGAACCTCCGAACTTGTGATCGACAAGCCTGGCGTCTTACCCACTGAGCCACCATGCCCCTTAGATAGATAAGGATATAATTTCCTATTTGTGTAGACCTGGGATGGCATGCCCAAATGATGTAGAGGGAGTTATTTTGTTTTTAAAATATGCCATAACAAGATCCCCATGATTTCCTGAAGTCTTAATTTACCCTGATACTTTAAAAAGCATTTAACTCTCTCTCCCCTTCTCCCACCAAGCTAGCTAGATGACATTAGAGCTGAAACCTTTCTATCTGTTCAAGTTAGCATTTTTAAGATCACAGAATCACATCTGGAAAACCAACATAATTTAAAGGCATTCTATTTATTTTGAACTTAAGCTGGGCTGAAAGATAAACAAGTTTTATTCATTGCTTGATACATGTGTATCCTGTTTTTCCACAAAATGATGCTTGTAATAGCTAGCAGCAGCTGAGTATCAAGTAAAACAAAACCAAGATACAAGAGGTAAAACAGTAAGTCGGTTAATAAGGTAAAACCAGTTGCAACTTATTTCTTGTCAACTAAAGGCCTTTCGGGCAACATAGGCCTGTCTCTCTTCCAGCAGCTCTTAAGGGAAGCATGTAGGTCTCCTGCTCCCAGAATTGTGGGACTAGATAGTTCAGGGCTGTGTCTTGCAAAGGAATGATTTACTGTATAAAGAGAAGTTGTTTCAACAAAACTACAAAGTTGACTGAAGCCAGCCATGTGGCCTTTTTCAGGCAGGGAGGTTAATGGCTTAGCCTTGTTTCAGGGTTTTATAAACCATTCTGTAGACTGTTGCAGTGAATTTAAAAGGACACATTTCCCATTTAGAGTTTTAAAACACAATCCTTCCCTATTTCTATCTCTTCTGTATCACTGGCTCTCAAGGGAAACGTTACAAAAATAAACAAACCAAATATTCTTATCCAGTGTAAGGAGAAAGAGACAGAAAAAAACACCCCTTCTGATTAATCCTCTGCATCTGGTCTTACTGTTTAAATAGCATTTAAAGCAAAACGCAGGCATGGACACCGAATGGAATTTGGATTTCTTTTCAGCTAGTAATGTACCATGTCAAATCCGATAAAATATTGCCAGCATATTTATATTTGTACCAAATACGCTCCTTCCTTCCTTCCTTCCTTCCTTCCTTCCTTCCTTCCTTCCTTCCTTCCTTCCTTCCTTCCTTCCTTCCCCCCCCCCTCTCTCTCTCAGTGCAATTGCAGGCATTTTTAAAAAAATTATTGGCCACTTTCATAGTACATGAGCCAACATGAAGAAATAATAGAAGAATATAATACTAATGAATAAACCAGGGATTTTTAAATGTCATGGAGGCTATAGCTTTCTAACATATCATTAATTAGTTGTAAATTTTTAATAGTTAAATAGTTGTAAGTAGTTAATAGTTTAACCACTACACTAATCTTCCTTAGTCTGTAGCTTGAATCATGTCAACTGGATTTCTATTTTCTCAGTGGAAACGTTTCGCTCCTTATCCAAGGAGCTTCTTCAGTCTGAGCAAAGTTGGTAAGGGAATCCTAAATATGTTTCTAGGTAGCTGTGTGACCTTACACCTGGGGCTAGGTCATGGTTATATTGAGATGTTATTTTAAGTCCTTTTATCATCTGAAGGAGGATCGTTAAGATCACCATGCTGCTGTTGAGCTTGTGAAATGGTCTTAATCTTCCTAGGCACAGAAGACAAAGCAGGGAGGAAGATGGGGGAAAGATTATGCCTGAGGCCCCCACCTCTATTCAAGGAAGGATTTTCCAAGTTGGCATAAATGGATTCCTTGACCCCTCTCTCAAACCACCTATCTTCTCTGTCTAAAATGTGAACATTAATGTTCTCAAATGAGTGTCCTTTTTCCTTTAGATGAAGATAAACTGCTGACTCTGGTCCTGTGGTGTTACTTCTCCTGTGTTGGGCCATCCTCCTGTAGATCCTACAGGATCCTGTAGATCCTACAGGATCCTACAGGAGGATGGCCCAACACAGGAGAAGTAACACCACAGGACCAGAGTCAGCAGTTTATCTTCATCTAAAGGAAACTCATTTGAGGACATTAATGTTCACATTTTAGACAGAGAAGATAGGTGGTTTGAGAGACGGGTCAAGGAGTCCATTTATGCCAACTTGGAAAATAGGCATAATCTTTCCCCCATCTTCCTCCCTGCTTTGTCTTCTGTGCCTAGGAAGATTAAGACCATTTCACAAGCTCAACAGCAGCATGGTGATCTTAACGATCCTCCTTTAGATGATAAAAAGGACTTAAAATAACATCTCAATATAACCATGACCTAGCCCCAGGTGTAAGGTCACACAGCTACCTAGAAACATATTTAGGATTCCCTTACTAACTTTGCTCAGACTGAAGAAGCTCCTTGGATAAGGAGCGAAACGTTTCCACTGAGAAAATAGAAATCCAGTTGACATGATTCAAGCTACAGACAATTCCACCTGGATGACTGAGAACCTTCATAGACATATCTTCCTTAGATTTTAAGGTCAGCTAAAATCAGCTGTATGCTGTTTCCAAGATGCTCAATGAAACATACAGAGGTATTAAAATACAGGCACTTTTAGGGAACATTTTGTAGGGGTTCTGAAATGCTAGTAACAGAAAATCCCACGCAGCGTTTATCTAGATTTAGCAGAGTTGAAGCGTTTTGGTAGTTTTGTTAGTGTCCATGTTTTGTTTTTGTGTAGAGCATCTAGCTCCTCCTGTGCTGCCTTCTTCCACTTACTTGCCTCATCTGCTGGCATTTGCAGCACCTCGTTCCATGATGCAGGTTCACTTGGTAGCGACGACCTTGCGAGGTAGGTAAGTCTCTCGGCTGGAACTCCTCTGTTGGGTCATGATGAGCACCTCAGAGCAGGTTCAGGAGTGGCAATTGGTGGTTCACCCCCTTCTGCATCCTCGGCCTCATCATCTGACTCTGGTGGAGTCTCTGCCTGGTCTTCCATCTCCCTCTGGGTCAGAGTGGTGATTGTGTCTTCTGGTGTCAGGCTGGACATCTCAGGCTGGTTACTGCTGCTGCTGGTTTCTCCGCAGTCATCATCCGCTTGAGTTGTAACAAATAATGGGTTTATTATTTTGTTGATGAGCAGGCAATGGCTTCTGCTCACCCTTCCCCCTTGCTGCCAGGTAGCCCCTGTCTTCTGCAGGCTTCCTATTGAAATGCAGATTTTTCTGTCTCCTAGCTTCTCCTCTAATGGCACCAAACAATTGAGATAGATTCATCCCTTGTAAATTCTGTGTTGCCACAAAAGGATAGAATGTATCAGGCAATGAGCTCAGTAAGAAAGACATTTTTAATCTTTCATTCATGAGGTTTGGAACTGTGTTCAATTTTTCAAAAATTGACTGCATTTTTAATAAATGTCCATTGATATCTTCTGCATCTGCAAAATTAGATGCAATCAGCTCTCTCAACAGAGAAATAACCTTTTGGTCATGACTTTCTGAATACAATGTCCTTAAATTTTCAATCATTTCTCTAGCAGTGGGAATATCTTTTATTTCTGCCAGTCTGTGATCAGGTAGTGATCCAGAAATCAAAATCATGGCCCTTTTGTTTTTCTGCTTCCATAATTTCTTAGCTTCCTCAGAATCCCCTGGTTGTGGTTGAGGGGAATCTAAACAATCTAGGCTGTCCTGAAAGTTGAATCGTAGCCTCAATCTGTATAGCCAAGCTGAAAAATTATCTTCATTCAATTTTGGAATGGGGGGGAGCCCCTCCTCCCTTTCCATTGTTCAAAAAAAAATCTGAACTGAGCCCTTAAAAAAAATGTGCAAGCAGCCCTTTTTTGGCTGTGAGACCAAATAAAGCCCTTTTTCAAAAATCAACTCTTAGTCTGCTGACCTTCACTCGTCTGAGCTGGGCCAAGCTGCTGGGCCCATAAGCCAATGTAGGGGTTCTGAAATGCTAGTAACAGAAAATCCCACGCAACGTTTATCTAGATTTAGCAGAGTGGAAGCATCCGGCAGCTTGCACAAAGGCTTAATTAAGTTCAGAGTAAAATAAACACTCTCCACACATTAGTTGGTATAAAAGAGAAATAAAGATTGCTTACATTTATTGTAGATCTTGATACAAAGCAGTTACATTGTAGAAACGGTCCTGTGCGTGTGAGCAAGAAGTTCTGACGAAGCCTACATGCTTCTAAATGTAGACAACCTGAATGGAAGTAAGAAAAGCCACAAGGAGGAGAGAGGATTCCCTCCTGCCTCATGCAGGCCCATGGAGAAAAGAGAAACAGGAAACAGGAAACCTGGATTCAAGCCCCTCCCACAGAAAGTAGCAAAGCTAGGTTGCAGCAGAGCCACCCCTCCCTTGTGTTCATGTGAGACAGGCTTGGTTGAAACCCCATATTTCAAACATATTTGACCTCCACTGGATTGCAAAACTTTATCTCATTTTGTGATTCTTTGTAAAGACGTTTTGTTACTTTGACAGCGCTACTTCTCTGAAGAGCAAGTACAGCTGACTTATGTCAGGTTGGCAGTTTGAAACCGCGGGGCGGGGTGAGCTCCCGCCACTAGCTCCAGCTTCTGCCCACCCAGCAGGTCGAAAGCATATGCGAGTAGATAAATGGGTACCACTTTGTGGGTCAATTTGCCGGCGTCCAGCGGAGGGTCGTCCTCGAACCGAACCGAAGAAGATCTGGGAACCCTGATAATGGCGGCGGAGAACGACGGATCCAAATTAACAACTTCCTGGACGTCAGCAGCCGGCGCGAAGCGAGGCATCCTGGGACATGTAGTCCGGTGCCTGCAGCTGAAGAGCCGGTCCCCTTACCTCCTTCCCATCGCGCGGGTAATAACACTGTAATGATTGATTGTATAACTGTATAACATAGATATGAATTACATGTAAGCCGCCTAGAGTCCTCCAGTAGGGAGGGGATAGGCAGGGTATAAATAAGATAAAATAAAATAAAAATATGTTTCCCAGTCAGTATTCAGTATAGGCCTCCAATTGGTTTAGTCTTTTTTTACTTTGGCAGTGAAATTGCACATCTAGCTTCAGTTCAGACAACTTGCTTATGGATATGTAGAATGAATAAGACTTCTACTGAGAGCAGAGTAAAAATAACTTCCATCTTGGTTATAAAGCTTTAGGAAGTTAGTTATGTTGCCCTCCCTTTGCTCCTTACAGCTGTGTGCATCAGTGTGTGACTGCATGGGGGTTCTTTTTTGTGCCAATGAAGTTTTTTGACTCTTCTACAATGTCTTCTACAATGTCAGTGCAATTTTATAATATTTTTCAATATAAAGGATGTAACATATAATTATAATTAAGTAATTGAGGCCTGAATTTCTTTCATTCCATGTGCTGCTAAGTCAAAAAAGAGTTAAGTGTTAAGTGCACTTAAAACCATTAATTAAAATGCTCTTATAATTGTATATGTTTATTTGATTCATATCACATCTATGTAGGTGGGCCATTTGTTCTATGTTATTGATTGGAAACTATGAAACACTGTTTACTTGAGGGAAAAAACATAAATGTAAGTATATTAATAGTTTTGTATATTAACACTGCAATCCTAAACATGGTGTGGAAGGAAGGTTTCACCTAAAGGTCTGGAAGACACCCTTTCTATGGGTGTCTTCCTCCCTTCTGGTTTGTTGTTGTTGTTGTTTAATAAAAGGGCCTTCCCTATCAGGTAGATTTCCAAACATTCTAGATGGGACAGGAATCTCTGTTTTCATGGCTGGCTGGGGAATTCTGGGAGTTGAAGTCCACACATCTTAAAGTTGCTAAGGTTGAGAAACCCTGGTTTGGAGACTGCCATTTTGTCAGAAGGAAGAAAGAAGACTTTGTCTGAGGAAGAGGATGACATGGGGCATTGAGGGACTGAGAAGAAGACAAACAAAGGCGACTGCAAGCAGTCAGGCAGCAGAGAAAGCAATGAAGAAAGAATCAAGAGTCTAACGGAGAGTTGAAGCTTGCTAACAAGTGATTCACCCAACAGACAGCCAGAAAAGGAATCTGCAGAGAGCAAAGCAGAACAACAGCAAAGAGCTGGTAGGATAAAAGATAAAAGGGATAAAAGGGACTGAAAATGAAAGTTTAGAGAGTGGCTAGAGTGAATGCAGCATTACTTAAAGAACCAGTTACCAATTTTGGCAGAGACTGTGTAATAACTTGATTTATAGACAGCTGTTTACTGTATATACAAAAATCTGGAAAAGGAAAGAAGCACAGGAGACTCTATACACAAAAGTACAGTATTGGAGCACTTGGTAAAGAAGTCAATAGGTTAATAGCAATAAGCCTGGGGATTAGGAAGTTGGAGAAAATAGGCATAGGAGTAAGAAACAGTAGGTTTGCAATTTATGTTAGGAAAACTAAAGTTCTACTTGTATAACTGTTGAGCAAAAAATAAATCCTTGTAAGAGAGGGACACAATCCTATTTGTCATCCTGCTTGCATAGGTACAATCTGGAAAAAGGGGCCCATAAGAGATGGTTACTCAGAAGTCAACCCTATTTAGTGTCCTTAGGATTGCATAGATATTTGTTAATTTTACTGAGTAGAATTATTCATTGCATGAGCCAGATTTTTGTCTGACCAAATCTGACCTGAGACCAAGGCCCTGAAATGAATGTTAATATGTATCAGGATTGCTTCAGGCCTCCGCTGTCAGAGTTCAGCAGACCTCTGCCATTCAGCTCGACAGGGATGTGGATTAAGGGCAGCTAGAGACTGACACGGGAGAGACAACAGCGCGGAAGGGAGAACCACCCGCAACGATGTGTGAAGTGGAACTCAACAGCTCCGGGAACGATTGTCTGAGCACCCTGGAACCTGCGGGTTACACGTGTCGACAAACATGGACAATGGAGAGGGGATATTTAAATATACTGTAACCTGCCATGCTTAACCATTCAAGTCTTTGTTCGTGTTAAGCCTTCATGCACCGGAATAAACCCTTTTGCTTCTTAGAAATCTCGCGTCTGTGGTTTACTCAAGAGAAAGGGGTTTTAGGGCATCGGAGAGGAGCACCTTACATTCCCATATATAGGGATGTAGGGAATGTAAGAGGTGAAAGTGGAAAATGGACTAGAATGAGGAAGACTAGAAAGACCAAGAGGAAAATTTAAAGATGTTACAAAGCAATCAGATACGAGTGAGGGATATGTTTTATGTTTTTGTGACTGGAGAGTTTTGGGGATAGATTTGTATACCGAGAATGTGTAGCATAAGATAGTGAGTTTCAGGATGATCCTGCAAGACAAATATGTATTTTCTAAGGACTCAGATGTAAGCTTACATTTGGGGGCTCAAATCCCACATCTGCTATTAAGATTTATAGGCAAATTTTCTATATTTTAGTATATCCCAATGTGTCTTACCTGCAAAGAAAGCTTCTTATAGAGTAGAAAACTGTCCCCAGAATAATAGTTTTGTGTACTGTGACTCACCCCATCCCTGCCTAGCGTTCAATTCTTTCAGTCAAGTTATGTATATTTTAATTGTGGGGAAAATAGGAGGAGGAAGGAGTATTAGGTATGTTTGCCGCCTTGAGTTATTTATAAAAATAATAAAGGCGGGATAAAAATAAATAAATAAATAAATAAAATTAATTTCTGTGAAAATTAAAATATACCCACCATGCCAGCCTTTTTGTGAAAGAACATTCCTGTTTTTTTTAAAAAAGTGTCAAGGTGCCAAGGATATTTTTTTCAACGAACCCATCTAAAGAAGTTGGAGATCCTATACTAAAATCAATAAAACTAAATCAGATTTGGCATACAGTAGATACATATTTGTTCAGTTATTCCATGCTGAATTTGGATACAGAGCAAAATGTCTGTTTTCGAGATAATTAATGGCCTGATACCAAATCATGGTAAGAAGAAATGAAAAATGGTCACCAGACTGGAATCCACAAAGAACCTGATTGTGTGTCTCCCATAATCTAACTGACTACTCTGGAAAAGAGCATCTTCACTAGAACTTGGGTCCTATGCACCACATATCTTATTAGACCGGAGAAGCAAAGAGAATGAAACAAAGAAAGAAAAAACGCTTGGGGAAAACCATGAAGAAATAGATATGAAAACCTCTGGGTCTCGTATCTGTTACATATCTCTTCTAAGAAAACAAGAAAAAATTTTTCTTGGAGTGGAAGTAAATAAAGCAAATCTGATGAGGCAATTTGTTATCTATTACTTGAAGAAGCAAGCAGTAATAATACCTTTTTCTTAGCACTTTTTTTAAATTAATTTGTTTCTGTATTTAGAAGCAAAATGTAACTAATTGCATTTTCACAAAGCTTGAACAATTTGGCTCAGTTTTTTTCCAGGAAAAGAGTTCGTGTTTCTAGAAAAAGGAAAATATGTTAACCAAAGCAATACTTGTGTGCTCAGCTTTTCAATCAGTTGTACACAGTCCATCCTCAATACATTTCATTAGAAGTAAGTTGTTGCGCTGAATTATGTGGGACTTAAGGTGAGCAAGATACAGTATGCTCAGAGTTGCAGCTTCACAGTCCTATCCATATTTATTTAGAAACAGCTTTCACTATATCTAGTGGAATTTATTCCCTGAGAACTGCATTGCGAACAGCACTTTCTGTTTGCAATGTTAGAGAAGCCAAGCTCAGCTTCCTATACAAAGATGATTTAGTAGTTGTGGCCTGGATTCATTTTGAGAACATGATAGAATTCCTTGGAACATGTGTATAGTCTCATTTTTATCGCAGAGTCATCCAACTTTTTCTTCCCCTCAGAATGAAAGAGAACATCCTCTGCTTTTTAGAGTCACCAGGCATGACTACATTTCTTTACTTGAAAATTGCTTGATTTAGACATTTATCCTAATTTATTCCAAAGAAGGAGGTTGATTTAAAATATTTCTAATAATGAAAAAAAGAAAAAAAAACTCTTGGGGAAAACCATGAAGAAATAGATATCAAAACCTCTGGTCTCATATCATTACATAGCTATTCTAAGAAAACAAGAAAAAGATTTTCATGGAGTGGAAGTCCTGGCCTCTGTATTTGGGAGCAGGCCCCTTTTCATAGGGAGTAAAAGAATTTCTAGAACAATTCTTCTGGGGTGCAGATGGGGAGAGGTACACTAATGTTACTTTGCAGAACGTGGCTGATTTTTTAAACTTTATAAAAGCCTCAGTGTGCACATGTTGACTTGCATTTTGCAGGTGATTCTGCTACAGAATGATTGCCTCACCATGCAGGATTGTGTGGTCACTTGACCAACACTGCCTGGAAAAGACACAAGAAGAGAGGAAGGTAAAGTGATTTCCCCACTGAAAATTGAAAGATTTTTCTCGTCCTTCTTTTCTGTGTGTCCTGTTTTAATTCATCCTTCCCTACCTTCATGAATGGAATGAAGGAAGGGGCATGATATTATTACAATACTAGTAATAATACTAGTAATAACAACATTTGGCGGTGGGTTGGGGGTTGATGATCTATATCTACACAGGAAATATTAAAAGGCAACACATCCTCCTTTTCTCTTTTTCACTGACAACATTGGCAGATAGATGAGGGGCCATGATAGGTTGCGAATCCCACTTCAAGAATGCTAGAGAAGATTTGGCTATGATTCAAAAATGTCTTTAGATACTTTTGAGTAGAGCATTCAGGTTTTGAACTTTTTCTCCATAAAAACTCATCTACCACCCCCTAATTAAGGGCTGGTTGTATCTACTATGTTAATTCTAAATTAAATATTTGGAGCTGTATCATGGGATCTAGCTTTTGAATAAGTAGCAGGAATCTTGACACTTTGAACAAATACATAAATTCAACTCAGCCTTTCCATTCTTGCTGCCAAGCTTCTGGCAGCTATATTTGGTAACTATTGTCTCTCAATCAGGAAGGCAGAAACAGATTTTCCACATGTTTCTCAACTCAAAATGGAAAGTAGCATATCCTGGTGCAGAAATCCAAAATGCTGCTGATTGTGGAAGGATTAAACCCCCCTCTGTGTATCATATTCATACACACACACACACACACACACATATATATACATACACACACACATACATACATATGGTGATAGATGTAGTGGTGCCAAGTGACAGCAACATCAGGAAGAAGGAGTATGAGAAGCTGGAGGAGTACCAGCACCTGAAGGAGGAACTGGAGAGGATGTGGAAAGTGAAGGCCAAAGTGGTCCCAGTGGTGGTAGGAGCACTCGGGGCTGTGACTCCTAAGCTGGGAGAGTGGCTCCAACAGATCCCAGGAACAATATCAGAGTTCTCTGCCCAGAAGAGTGCAATGCTAGGAACAGCTAAGGTACTGCGCAGAACCCTCAAACTCCCAGGCCTCTGGTAGAGGACCCGAGGTTGAGGAAGACACATACCACCCATATGGGTGAGAAGGG
The DNA here is from genome assembly GCA_023362775.1 of Charina bottae. NCBI lineage: Eukaryota > Metazoa > Chordata > Lepidosauria > Squamata > Charinaidae > Charina > Charina bottae. The sequence goes on along the minus strand of JALMGJ010000002.1, from coordinate 49,074,898 downwards.
AATTTCATTTTTTTTAATATTTCATTGTGCTAAATCCATGTAAGCTATCCAAGTTCATAAAATGCCAGGTTTTCTGAAAATACTATGCAGGGATGGGAGAAGAGGGAAGAAAAGAATAAAGATAAAGATTTTCAGAAAAGAATAAAGATTCAATAAACATATAGAGAAAGAGATATACAGCATATAGATGTATTTTTCCTTGACTGCAGGATGCAATACAGAATTGTTATTGTGAAATTGGACTGCCAAGGAAAGCATCAAAATTAGACTTTTAAAAATCAATTTATATATTTTAAAGTAATTGTTACTTCTAGCATCATCTAGAATCAGCTAAGCAGATTCATGATCACGTGCAACTTTCCCTGCCTTCAAATGTAATATTTCTTCTGTAGGTTCATTTGAACAAATCCTCCAAGTGCTGAATTCTGTGCTAATAGGACTAATTGATGACTGAAGCTTAAGGAGCAGAGGGGGGTGATCTGCACAGTCTGCACCTTGGGTCCTGTCTAGTGTGGTAGACCTGTCTAGGTCAGTATTCAAAAACCAGATGGCCCTATTTGAATACTGAGACTATCATGGCCATGTTCCAGTCAGGCCATCTGGTCTGATGATAATCCTCTGGGCTAATATCAAATGTAGTACATGAACTATACTTGTATGTCTTATCCCATTATGACACCCAAGTGACCAGAAGCACCAGGAACCTCTGTGAGGGTGCCATGAACACGCTTGGACTGACACCGACTGGAAAGGGTCCACAACTGAAAGCTGTGATCAGTGGAACAAAATTGGCCTGGTACACGCACCGTATTCTGTCCTCTAACTCTTTATCTGAGGACTATATATATTTAATACAAAAATCATTATCAACTTTTGCAATGATACATTTCAGAATAGAATCTAGTCAAATGTATTTGCCGACATTATAATAATTATTGTACGTTTATTATTATTTGTATTTGCTGTATATCTCTTTATCTCTTTACTGAATCTTTAGTCTTTTCTGAAAGAAGAGATAGCCTGTTCCTCTCACTTTATGTGTCTGTACTACAAAATATAATATGTCATTTTTTAAAATAACACAATTGTCAATGCTTCCAATGTGATTCCAATTCGTATTTGTTATTAAGGCACTACCCCCCATGATGTTACTCCATTAAGTTGTATTCTTTGACATCACCTACCCCACTGGGTTAGGTCGAGTCTTGATCTAACTCCCCATCCCTGCTTTATAACAACTTTAAAAATAATCATGATAGACTCTAGAGGAATCATAGCAATCATGGCATAAAAGAAGTCCTCCTAGGAAACAGTAACTTGTAAAAAAAAAAAGAATAAATGCCAAGAAAGGAATAAAAGATCAAGATCTCTCAATGAAGGAATATAAACAGTTGGGTCCCACAATGGGACTGATGCTTGTTCACACACACACACACACACACAATCTGGAGTTAAGTAGTGAGATGTTTAAATTTGTTGAAAGAACCAAATGGCTTACTTGAGATTAATTAAGGTTTTTCTTTTTCTTTTTTTTTAAGGTACAGTAACAAACTTTTAAAGAATCTGTCTATGTTGGCTGGATGGACATTAAATGATGTCATTAAATGAATGATGGTGTCAGCAAGTATAAAATGAAAGATATTGAGACAAAATAACCAGACTATCATGGATCTGCTGATGAGATCTGAGCTGTCTATGACTATTCAAAGAAGTGATCTTGGAGATATGATAGATAGCTCAGGGAAATTTAAACTGAATGTGCAACTGCTATGAAAAGGACTCATTGGGAATGGAAAATGAAAACAAAACTATTAATCTTAGTATAAGATATCTGATACAGCTGGGTTCCTCTTATGATCTTAGGCTAAGCAGCAGAGGGAAACAAGAACAAGGAAATTTTGCAAAAGCGTTCATGAAAACTAGGATATTAAAGAGGGATTTTATATAAGTACAAGAGGAGTAAAACAGAATGAGGAAGTTATTTTGCTTCCTTAAAATCAAAGTCACATTGATCCATAGAGTTCAGGATGGGAGATATTTATAGATATTCATTTCATGTACATATTTTTTGCCTAATTGTCCTTAGGCTCCAGTTTTCAAGATCAATTTAATGCAAAGAATCTAACTTCTGAATACTTATCAATTAACATATTCCTTATTGTTATAGTCTTCATAATTGTTATTATTGGGCCTATTATTGGGATTTCTGCTTCCAAATTTGGAAGCTCCACCTTTGAAATCCCCTTTCTGATGGTCTAGATTGGTAATAACATTCCACAATCCATTTGTTTTCCAGGTTTTTTTCCCATTTTTGTTCACCTTCCAGTTACTTTGCAGTTTCTTGCTCTGGCTGCCTAGAAGAAGGACCTGAGCCCTGAGCTCAATTGCCACCTGATGCCCAGGAGCCATAGCATCAAACTCGGCCTTGGTTGACTCAAGTGACGGCCAATCCAGTATGGAAAACTGTTTTCTAGTTTTCACCATTGCAAGTGCATTGTGGGATACACTTAGCCTTGGGTCCTAAGAGTTGCATGAGTGACTTTCCAAGAGCTAGAGGGAAAAAAAATATTGTTATTACAATTGTAATTGGACCTGTTGGTGCTATACCCAAAGGATTCATGAAATTTTAAACTTACTGGACTTGACAGCACTAATTTTGCAAAAATTACTTGAAACAGCATACGTATTACATTTTACTTGGTTAGGACCCAACCAAGTCCACACCGAGCCAATTAGACTGTGATGCTCATTTGGACAAATATAACAACCACAACAACCACAACAACCATAATGTCCTACCTTTTCTCAGAGAGCTCAAGGTGGAGCTTCTCTAATTCTATCCCTCCAACAACAATCCTGTGAGATTGCAAGAGAACTATTGGATCTTCTTGGTCCATGTCTGCAGCTTAATTACTTAATTATTGCTTAAGTAGGAATACACTTTTCATACAGGGTTTTTTATATAAAAATGGTATGACAAAATATCATGGAGAAAATCCATGGTTGCTAGGAGTTGAAAATGACTTGATGGCACATAACCAATCAATCAATGACAAAATAATATTTTATTTAAAAAGTTATTACTAACTTTTGGAAAACCCACTTTACTAATTTATTTGCTTGTCATCCACTAACATTAGAACAAAAACGTACAAACAGAACATTTTTTAAAAAAGGAAGTCTGTATGGATAACTATTCTCTCAATGTCAGCTCCGCTGACTCCAACTTTTCTTCACCCATGAAAAATAAAATAATAATCATTTTAATGTTTACAGGATTGATCTGTTACTGCGGTAGCAGTTGACACAACAGAATTAAACCCGCCACCAAATTTATGAAGACATTTACTTTTCTGGCACTATTCTGCTGGTTCGTAATCTTTGGAGTGAACCAACCCCTTGGACAGCATTAACATTACTTTTACTCAGATTGATATGAAAGAACAGCTTGTTAAGAATGTTGCCTGGGTTCACACAACATGCTTTCCTATTGTTACCTTAACTGTGAGTCACATGCTAGGCTAAAATGAGATTTTAGTTTTTTAAGTCAATGTAGCATGTACAGTAAATACAGCAGACAGGTAGGGATTTATATTAATTTAATCTAGCTAGAAATGTCCATGTCATGCTACTGTTACAAACTATACTTAGTCTTAATAATTCAGGTGACATTTCATAATTATCAGGAAATTTTTCTTTCTCATGTGAAAGGGGCCCAAAAAGTTAAGATGGCAGTCATCACGATGTAATCAAAGCCCTGTCCTATTTTATGTACAAGTGACACATAGCACCCATATATGAAATAGTGGGGTTTTGACAGTGTGGTCAAGGCTGCATTTTGACTTCTGTTTACTCTTTCTGTGGATGCCGCTGCATGTGATTGCTATTTGAGGTTGACTTTATGCTTAAGCTTGCCATGACTTTATTCCTCATTCTCATTGTTTGTAATAATCATTTTATATTTCCAACTCCTGTGATTTTCTCATGTAAAAAATTAATAAAACACTGGAAATGTTTGTTTTGAACTGTGGACAGGGTTTTCTGGGAAATAGCTAAACCTTGGGAAATGCAGGCAAACTACCATCTTAGAGGAGGAGAATCTAGAAATTGTTTACCACTTTCCAATTCCCATACAGGTAGTCCTTGCTTAACCATTTGTTTAGTGATGGTTCAAACTTACAACGGTGCTGGAAAAATTGACTTATGACAGGTCCTCACACTTATGACCATCGCTGTGTCCCCATGGTCACATGATCACAATGTGAGCGCTTGGCAGCTGTTTCGCATTTATGATTGTCGCAGCATCCTGTGGTCACGTGATAGCCATTTTCAACCTTCCCAGCCAGCTTCTGGCAAGCAAAATCAATAGGAAACTGCAGTGATTCGCTTAACGACCACCACAAAAAAGGTCGTAAAATCAGGTCAGATTTGCTTAATGACTACTTCGTTTAGCAACTGAAATTCTGGTCTCAATTGTGGTCATTAAGCGAGGACTACCTGTATATACAGCATGTATAATGTATTTAACCCTTGAAAAATTAAAATCAAAGATATGGGGTCTCTTCCATCAGAAGTGAACCCCTCTAACCAGCTTTGCATATGTTCTTTATTTCTATAAATCTATGATCTTCCAGTGTGGCTCTTTTAATAACAAGAAGCAAGAGGAGGCAGAATAACTTCATGGATCTTTTTTTTATGTAAGAAAAATCTAGCATCTAGTTTCTACTTGCTCACCAGTCAAATATACCCAAGTTGTGACTGGATCAGGTAAATAATCAGTAAGAGAGAACTGCTTTTATAACCCAAGGCAGGTCCTTGAAAGGGACAGGTCAGTGCTCCAGCCAAGTGTTCAAAAAGATGGCAGACAATTATTGATGGACATTTATTTTTGAGGTATATGCTCTTTGTTTATAGCTTCACCCTGCCCCTTTGAAGAAAGGAAATGCCACCTATCAGTCTGCTGAAACTAAACATGCATCTTTGGATCCCCAGATGAAGTATTTTGTGTTTAAAATGTGGGGGCTTGCCTTAAGGATAACAGAGAGCTTAAAAGCAGTGTTTTTAAGGCTACGTTGTTCCTCAACAAAGGAAGATTTTTTTAAAAAAAATAACTGATAACAAATTTCATTAGTTCACAGTCAGTGCCACAAATGTCTGTCTTGTGCCATGCCAAGGTCTTAATATAAAAAGGCTAAGAGATTAAGTAGAGCAGTAAACTGTCAGTTTTGACTCTTAAATTATGGAGAGCTTTGAAGTCTGAGGTTTCCCTCTCCCCATTGTACTGTGCACAAAAGAAATTCTCATCTTCTGAAGCAGAACTTTTAATGTTATTTTAATTTCAATTAACATTTCCCCCCTTTCTTTCAGCTTTCTCCCATTCATCAAAATTCTTAAAGGCAAGCTGTCTAGTAATGTGAAAGGCTTGACATTTAGCACTTATTAATACAGTTAACTTGCATCTTCTCAGAATTCTTTTCTGGTTCTGATCAGATTTTTTCCCCCTCCACCCTGACTGGAAGAGCAATTCTGCATCCACTGCAAGTAATCATAGCCCTTTAGATGGGTTATAGAATGGCTTCTTCCAATTAAAGGGCCACACTTCTGCTTTGCTTTATGGAACAGGGATGTTAATCCATGTAACGTTTTACCCATGGTCTTTAAAAAAAAAAGTAGCATGAAAACCTCTGCCCATCTTATGCCCATCTCTACACATCAGACATATCTATTTTTTAAATACAGAGATCCTTACAGCTATTCTGCTATCATAGTTCCAAACTTAATCCCTCCTGAGGCTGGCCTTTATTTAATAACTTGATCAAAAAACCCTTTCTGACATTTGTTCTACAGCCCCTACCAAGCTTCCTACCCAAGATAATTTTCAGAAAAGCAGGAGACTGAACCAGGTTCTGCGCTGCAGCAATGAAGATTTGACACACCAAGAGAGGCCAATCTACGTAATGTCTTGTATCCCATAATGTCCTACCTTGTATACAACAGTAAACTTTTATAATCTTATCTATATTTACAACATAGCCGTAAAATAGTCTTTTATGTTTTACATCTCATATCTAATATACTCTTAAAATTTTATATTCTTAAATAGTTAAAGTAGGCCACACCTTAGATTTTATACATAGAGATAGATAGATAGATAGATAGATAGATAGATAGATAGATAGATAGATAGATAATAAATGCATTTTAATTGAATTAATTGATTTATTTTTAATAAATCAATTTATTTTACTATATGTTGTTAATACTCCAAGCATGACTATGTTTGTTTATTTATTTATTTATTTATTTATTTCTTATTTGGATTTATCCCCGCCCATCTCTACCGTGGTAGACTATGTTTACCTCACAAAATAACACCATTGTACTGGTCTATGTTGTTGTTGTTGTTTCATGTCAGAAGCTTTCGCTTCTGTAGTGAAAGGATTTGCCGGTGACATCACCGTTGCCCGGGGGACGCCCAAGGAGGCTCCTTTCATGTCCCTGTGATTTTTCCCACCGAAGTGGTACCTAATTTATCTACTCGCATTTGCATGCTTTTGAACTGCTAGGTTGACAGAAGCTGGGACTGATTTTACTAATTGCCGGTAACTCACTCCGGCAGGTGGCTGCTGCTCGGGTTTCGAACTGCCGAGTTTTCAGCCTTAATGGCTTCTGACTCAGCGTCTTAACCACTGAGCCACCGCAGTCCCTTACTGGTCTATGACCGCAGTAAAGTGACTGGATTGGATTGGATTGGATTGGATTGGATTGGATTGGATTGGATTGGATTGGATTGGATTGGATTGGATTGGATTGGATTGAATTGAACCAGGAGGACCACTGTGCATGATGCATATATTGCATCATTGGTATGACATGGAATCTCTGAAGTGTCCTGTGCTCCAGCTTTCTCTTTAATGTCTATGAATATTCACCTAGCCCTCGCCCTTATTTATGCTGACAAGTGGATTTATTCAAGGGCAGAGTCCCACTGAAACATCTGTGCTGTGTTTATACCCATTAAAGCATGAGGGACAGGTTGGTGACTTCCCCATCTTTTCTCCAGAAAACTCACTGCCCTGCGTAGGCTTCCCCCCATAGCACTGATGCTCTAAAGCAGTGTTTCACAACCTTAGCAAGTTTAAGATGTGTGGACTTCAACTCCCAGAATTCCCCAGACAGCATGCATTCCACACATCTTAAACGTGCTAAGGTTGAGAAACACTGCTCTAAAGGAATCCATTGCCACCAACAATTCTCTCATTAGCATACAAGAAGGTGGTTGCCTCGTCCCTTCCCCAAATGCAAAAGCCAAATTGCTGCCAAATAAGTGCACTCATAAGCCAGAGAGTACTACAGGGTGGGGAAACCACTAGGCTCCCTTTCTGCTTTTTCTGGGGCTCACTCATCTGTATGATGAGCCACCACCATCACAGGAGGACATAGCAGTGTTGCTAGGAGATTTTGCTAGGACAAATATGAGTTCCCGTAAGCCTTGCCTTATTTTGCAGGTGCTAATATGATGCAGGTGCAGGTCTATAGGCAGATCTCTGAGTAGGTACTTAGATTCCTACACCGATGTTGGAAGATGTGCCGTACTGGTGTCTTCTGACCAGCCTTCCTCTTTGCAAACCTTCATACTGAGAGGGAGACATGTCTTTTCGTAATGAGCTTCTTGTTTTTTTGGATTTCTGTCCACGTAACGGGGGGTGCGGGAGGGCTGGAATGACTCTTGGCATTTGAAATCCATTTTTATTGTTCTCCTCCCCTCTGCCTCCTCAGGTTATTGGAACATCAGATGTTACAACCACAGCTTCAAAGAATTGTGCACAGGCTACATCTGGTTATAATAATGCTAACAAAAACAATATAACAAGACAAAGTAGAGCATGAACAACTTGCTTACTACAGGGACACATCAACCCAAAGCTTGTTTCGTTAACTATTTTTTTAACGTAGAAAGGGAAAGGGGTCTTTGCACAAACTGGTCCTTCTGTAAATCTTGTATTCTTTTCTGTAGCCACCAAGTCCTGATATAAATTCCAAGAAAAAGTACAACATTGGAATAAGTAAAAGACTAGGGGGAAAAAAGGAGGGGGTTGGTATTCATTTTCTATAATGTCTCTTTTCCTCGTGGCAGATAAAAAAATTACAGTCCAAAAGCCACGAACTGGCAAGTACAGGCAGAAGGCAGCCTAGGATCAGTAGTTCTCTCTCCAAGCAAGTATGCAGAATTAATCATTGGAGAGCGTTATCCGAAGGACCTTTGGCTTTGCTTACAAAATAGTAGCTATTAAGTCCCCGGGATGCTTTAATTCAGAAATGTGATTCAAAAGTGATTCAGCTGAATCTCCAAATCAGACAGACATTTCACATCAGACTTAAGGAGTCAAACAGAACTGTCAAGTTGGATGTCTTTCCAAAAAATTGATCTAGAAAAACCGCCCAGAGTCCCCCTAGGGGGAGATGGAGCGGTGAATATAAATCGAATTATAAATAAATAAAATAAATAAATAAATAAAAAATCAAATCTACTGGATTTTCCAGCTCAATTTGAATTGGAGCAAATCAACAAGCTAAATCAAATCAGTGATTTGAATCAGATCAAATTGTTTCATACACCTTAATCGCTGTCTCAGTATACTGACAAAATTCCTAATCATGGCCTCTGAAATAAATTCGGTTATCCATTCTTCTTTTGCTAGGCTACTGCATTAGAAAGAAGGCCCCAAATTTGCCTTCCTATATAAGGAGGGGGCGTGGTGGCTCAGCGGGTAAGATGCCAGGCTTGTCGATCGGAAGATCGCAAGTTCGGAGGTTTGAATCCCTAGCCCCGCGTGACGGAGTGAGCTCCCGCACTCGCCCCAGCTCTTGCCAACCTAGCAATTTGAAAGCATGCAAATGCAAGTAGATGAATAGGTACCACTTCGGTGGCTAGGTAACAGCGTTCCGCATGCATCATGCCGGCCACATGACCATGGAAGCGTCTTCGGACAACGCTGGCTCTTCGGCTAACAAACGGAGATGAGCACCGACCCCTAGAGTCCGAGACGACTGTACAAATGTGCGGGGGGAACCTTTACCTTTATTTACAAGGAGGACATATCTATACTTCCTCAACAAGAAAATAATTGCTAATACCAGAAAATGGAGTTATAGTAATTAATTGCTTCTCATTACAAGATGGAAATAATAAAATAACATAGACAATCAGCTGAATTCACATACTGTGCCAACTATGGTTGTTAAATCATGGTTTATTTGCTAAACCATGGTTGCCTCAAAGCACATAATAGCTTAGCGCAAGATATGAACCCCACTGCAGATTTTTCCTGAGCTACATAGATATAACTCTCATCTAGAGTTGTCACAGCCCATCCTGACACATCTGCTTAGGGACTATGCTGACATTGAGCAAAGAGCCCCTTTCAGATTTTTTGCATCCCTCTTCCTTGTCTTAGCAGCCTTTCAGCCCCACAGAGAAGGCTTTTCCCCAATGCTGCTGCTCAAAGATTTCCAGATCAATTCTCTTTGGCAGCTCTTTGACAAGGACAAGGCAAGTTAATTGCAAGCCTCCTCCCCAGTAGAGTCACTCGCTAGCCAGAGCCAACCCTCTTCGGTCCACTCTCACCAGCTCCTTCTTCCACGCTTCCCTAGAAAACGTCTTTTAAATGCCTCCAGGCCCATCTCTTGTCAAACCGTCTCCCTATTTCCAGCCTTAAACTTCCAGCTTGTGGTGGGGAGCTAAATATTGTTAGCAGCAGCTGCTGTTCTTCAGTTGGAGCTAATACCTACTTCAGAAAAAAAAAAAGGTTGCTTTACTGAGAGGGGTTCTATCTAAATGTTTGATACAGGACATTCTGAAAGAAAGTATTAATAAGAAAGCTGGACTTGATGTACACAGCTTGGATATGCAAAAACTTTTTCCCCTTTATGGCTAAAGAAGCTGTAGTGCTAAGAAAATTACATGGGCATGCCTATGAAATAGAGTGGGAATCTTTATCTTCCCTCCCTTAATATAATGAAATGTAACACTTAGAGGAAAAAGCGTTACTGGTTACCACTAGGCTTCTGGGTGCAACTCAAGGCACTGGTTTTTATGTATAAATCCCTTCATAGCATAGGGCCTGATTATCTAAAGGACTGTCCATCTTCATGGTTTCTGCTTGGCTTGTATGAATGGGCAGAGTTTGTTTATTTATTTAATTTTTATCCCACCTTTATTATTTTTATAAATAACTCAAGGCGGCGAACATACCAAATACTCCTTCCTCCTATTTTCCCCACAACAACAACCCTGTGAGGTGAGTTGGCATGCTTCATGTCCCATCCATAAGGCAGTGTCACCTGTTGGGGACCTAGGAAGCCAGCCTTCTCTGCCATAGCACCTGTCTTCTGGAACACTACTCCCCTCCCCACAAGATACATCTGACCCCTACACTGGCCATGTTCAAAAGAGCTCTGAGAACTTGGCTTTTTCCCAAGGTCTTGAGTTAGAGTGAGTGGCAGGTCCTGCATATTTGATTGTTTGGGTGTTGTTTTTTAATTGTATTGTATGACTGTTTTTAGTGTACACCTTTCAGAGTCATTGTAGAGTCGTGTCAGCCCCACTAGGTAGACCAGACTAGGAAATCAACTCCCCAGGAAAGTTAAAACTACTTTTATTGAGATTCTCTACAATAACATAATCTTGCCTACTTCTTAAACCCTAGTGAATCAGGGAGCCATCTGCCTGAGCCGCTTCCAAATGTTATTTCATTGTTCTCGACTTAAAGAACCTAGGTCATTGTTGATGCATATTTTCTCAAGGACATCTTCCTTACTCTCTACAAGCTGGATAGTTTTATAAATTTCTAAAACAAACAAATGATAAATCAGATGACACAGTTGCATGCACCATTTTTGAGTTGTAGGCTGCACTGCAAAAAGATGTGACTCTTGGTGTATTCAACCTTCTATTTGTATATAGGTCAAGGAAGTGTGAAAAAGGTAGGATCCCAATCAGGTTACTTCAAAAGAAGTTATGTCTCTTAGTAGAAGTTAGAAGAGACTTCTGTATACTAATGCAATATTGTCAAATTAACCACACATTTAGGGAGTATCAGAAATGTGGAGTCCATGGTGCTCTCTGAGCCTTGTTGTTTTCTTGCAGACGTTTCATTGCCAGGCTAGGCAACATCTTCAGTGCGAAAAGGGAGTGGGACTTGCTCTCTGTTTATATACCCTGGCTTGTTCTGCCTGTGTTGGTGGGGGTGTTGTACTCTCCTTGGTAGTACCTTGATTAGGTGGTTGTTTGATTGTTTGTTGTTTGATTGTTTGTTGTTGTTTGATTAGGTGGTTGTTTGATTGTTTGTTGTTTGATTGTTGTTGTTTGATTGGGTTGTTGTTAGCAAACAACAACCCAATCAAGGTACTACCAAGGAGAGTACAACACCCCCACCAACACAGGCAGGACAAGCCAGGGTATATAAACAGAGAGCAAGTCCCACTCCCTTTTCGCACTGAAGATGTTGCCTAGCCTGGCAATGAAACGTCTGCAAGAAAACAACAAGGCTCAGAGAGCACCATGGACTCCACATTTCAACCCTGAGCTACAAATATTCTCTTTGATTAGTATCAGAAATATTTAAAATGGCTGATAATTAGCCAAGTTATTTAATTTGAGGTAATTTTTTTGTGTTCTCAAATATATTATGTGAACTCTGATGAAATAATTGATTTTGCTTTAGGTTCGCATACTTCCTTTTCTAATCACCTTTGGGAATTGCCTATTAATTGCTTTTCAGCTATTAGGAACCTTCAGATCAACAAATTTTACAGCACTGGGTGAGTTTCCTTCAATCCTTAGTGAAAGAAGTTTTAAATACAAGTTTAAGGACTTAAAAAATGGGGGGGGGGAAAATAAACAGCAAAAGGGTGATTAGAACTTTGATTCTGGAAAGTTACAAAGGGTCCAGATGTATTTGAAATAAGATTTTTGAATTAATTGTAAGACTCCTTCCCATGGGAAAATGCTTTTGTTTTGAATTCTTTTAAAAAAACAAGATAGGATGACATTTTGAAGGTTGGACACTAGAGGGAACCAGAAGGAACTAAAGGAGAAGAACGCTTAAATTTGACTTTCTAATACAGAATGAAAGAAAATATTTTAACATTGGACATACTCAAGGATATTTTTGAACAATGGACCCAGAAGTTAATTTTAAGAGTGTCTGCTTCTATAGATAGACTGTGTTTAAAAGATGCTATGAAAGAGGGACACGTTTTACCTTAGAAGATTGAGGCTGATTTGAAAGTGGATTTTAAAATGACTTTTTAGACCTAGATTTTCTTATCCAGAAAGGAGCACAAATACAGAACAGCTATATATGATATTATTTAAAAAGTTGGATCCTTCCAAACAACAGGAAGCAATGCCAGATTTAACAGTGTTACCAAGCTGAAATCCTGAGATTTAAGAAGCAGTACAGAAGGCCAATAACGAGGATGCTAACTTTACCTCCTGAGAGAGGTTATTCCAATGTATAAGGGTCACAACTGAGAAGCACTGTCTGTGGACCTCTGCCCCTTCACTTCACATACTGGGGGACTACCAAAAGATTTTGCCAGGCTGCATGACTATGTGAATTGGCCAGGTCACTTTTATATGGGATAGGCAATCCTAGAAGTACCATGAACTCTTGTGCCTTCATGGAACACATCCATCGGGCATGGAGATTGAACTTCCCTAGCACTAATAGCTGAGGGGACTCCCAAACCATCTGCATTACAAGGCCTATGTGTTCAGGAAGAAATCCTGCCAGACAACAGGAAACCCAGTATGTGAACAGGAACTTCAATTTGTTCCTATTGCCCAACTTAATACACAGGCATTCATGACCCACCACTCCTGGAATGGAGACTCTGGTCAGAGGCAAAGTATATCTCAAGATTTTTGCTGTCCCAAGAAGATGAGACTCTGGAGGAACCCAAAGATTAAAAGGGTGGATCATCAAGAGGATCACACCACCTTCCTTACCAATCCAGGTTTCCATAATGCATGCCAAGTCAAATCTACTTACCCTTAATTAGATTGTGAATGAAGATGCCCTTATTATAAATGTACCTGGCATTCACCATGGGCAGGTCAAGGTCAGAGTCACCACAATCCAAGTACCTGGATCAAGGAATAGAGCATTCTGGGAACCAGCCCTAAATTGTTAATCTCCCTTTCTCTGCAATGCTCCCCACCATATCTCCCACATGCAAATGACATAACTAAAATATTAGGCCTGGGAGAGGTGGCCATGCTTTGCCTCAACCAGTCATTTTCTCCACAAAGGTGACACAATTCATCTTGTCAAGGTGCAGCAATATCTAACTCAATTCACCGAGCCTTTTTGCATCACTCTTTAACTCCAGCACTCTCCTCCCCATTAGTTCTGGTAGAAAAAAAAGTGATAGATTAATCAAGGAGTAATTTACCTCTAATTCCCCAGGAGGAATGCTTGGCAAAGAAGGGCAACAAGTGTGAAGAGGAAGTCATGAGTTACTACTGCAAGATGATAGACCTTTGTGTCTGAAAAAGGACTTTACCTGCTAAGAATTCCTTTTCGCCCCAGTCACCTGATAATATGGTCTAATTTGGCTTCAAATGATGTTTTTGCTTAGGACACATTCCATTTAGGCTGCCAAGTCCATCCTCCTCCTCCTCAGGGCAGAAAACCAAATTAAATGATCTCTGACAGATAGTAGTTCAGCCTCTGCTTGAAAAGATCCACGTAAGAGGACTTTACCATCTCCCTCAGTCATTAGTTCCACTCACACACCTTCGCAGATTAGGGCTTTTTCCACTCAAAACCTGTAATCACAAATTCCTGCCTTTATTGCATTCCCTCCATGACATTCCCTCCTGCTCCGCAGCAGTTCTGGCCTTGTATTATATGTAGCGTTGAACCAATTTTAATGCCTCTTTGATGTGATTCTAGAAAAGCTGTGCCTTAGTTGCTCTAAAGCACCCTTAAATATTTTTGAATGGTCCGGAAGGCCAAAATTATTTTGTAAAAATCTATCTTCTCCTCTCTTCCAAAAAACACAATTTTCATTTCATAGCATTTAACTGCAATCTAGACAATAGGGATTTTCGTGAATGCCATTTGTGCATTACTGCTTCTAGCAACATTAGTTAAATTGTAGCCTAACGTGCAGGTTTCCAGTTCTGTGGCATTCAGAAGTCTCCATTACATTTAACCTATATTCTGCAAAAAGGAAGCTTTGCTTTAGGCTACAAGCAATACTCGCTTTATGTAAAAATATATGAGGGGAGGGAAAAAAAACCATTCTGGGTAGGGATTTAAAAAGTGACAATGGACTTTTGCACCACTGGACAATAATTTCTAGTTATTACTCTTTTATAGAAAATGTCTTTGTGCTTTGATAAATAATTCATTTCCAGCCCATTTATCTATATTAGTTTAGGTTGTGTTCAGGGTTCCTCAGAGGAAGAGAGAATTTCTTTTGTAAGATAATGTTAAAAGAAACAAAATCTATTCAGCCCAGCATAAAGGATCTTGAGAGGGAGATAAGATTAGATTACGCTTGACCAAGATCAGTAAATTTTAAACAGAAGCCCAGAAAGAGTTATGTAGGTGAAAGGCGAGCGCAAAAGAGGGGATGCAAGCTGTCAGCTAATGAATTAAGACGACAAGGGGAAGAATCAGAGACAGGCTGATCTTACCAGACAGAACAGCTCTCCGTGACCAGTTAGATGAAAAAAGCGACAAGGACACCCTCTCTTTGCTTGAAGGAAGCGCTGTTTAGGAATGCAGCAATTCTCTATGTGCGTGTAACACAATAACATTCACAACCCAGATTTTGTTTTTGTTTTGTTTTTTTAAAAAAGCACATTGCAGTCTTTAAGAGCTCCTCTTGCATTATACATTGTGCTCAATCTCTATTGTCTGTCCACGCTCATCTTTTTTTCTCACCAAGGTTTATTCCATCAGGGCTAGAACACTTTGTGTAATGAGGGCACTCTCAGTGTATCAGAAAACTGTAATGAACAGACTCCACTATAGCCGGGCCTTGCAACCAAAGTGCCCAGCAGAGAAACCTCTGTGCATCTCCTGTCAAGTGCCTTTACTAAGGGGATCTGCCTGATGTAAGCCTTCTTTGTAGAATTTGCACTTCCCAGAACATGGGCCCTATTCTACACACTCTTCCAAGATGTAAAAGCTGATCTTCAGCATCTTCTTGAATTTACCTATCTGAAAACAGTCAGAGTTTACCTTCTTGTTAAAGACAACAATGCAATTAAGTTTCATTCAATTTAGCCAAGAAATAAACAAGTCATCCATTTTTTAAAATAAAACATGTAAAGGTTTTATAGCACAAAACCACTGCCCACATGTTTTGATTTTTTTTCCAAGCTGTAACCCATCAAATGGCCTTTTCCCCTTAGTAAAAAGCAACTAAGTTATATCTGCTTTGATTTTGCTATGCTATGGATATCTGCAAAGATTCGGATTTCCCAAAGGGGGACTTGGATTTGGAGTTGAGTGAAATCAGGTGGCCTCTGAAGCTACAGTATCTGAAACAATTGGGTTATTCTCAAAAGCACCAAATAAAGGCTTAATATGAATCTTGCAGCTGGCCCTTGCTTCTAGAACACTGTTTCTTAACCTCAGTAACTTCAAGATGTGTGGACTTCAATTCCTAAAATTCCCACACTGTTCTAAATGGAAAATATCTATAGTGTAGGACTACAATTCCCAGGAGACATTGCAGCAGGTAGGAAGAAGAAAACCAAGAGTAGGGAAGGAAGCGAAGTAGAGAACTGAGTGCTTGTGCCTAAAATGGTTATCTAATAAAGACTTTTAAGTAGGAACTTACTCTGGAGTCTGTCTTAAAACCTCTCTAAGAAAGAACACAACAGTCTCAATTCTGAATATATTTTCATTGTGGAGCCTATGGTGCTCTCTGAGCCTTGTTGTTTTCTTGCAGACATTTCATTGCCAGACTAGGCAACATCTTCAGTGCAAAAAGGGAGTGGGACTTGCTCTCTGTTTATATACCATGGCTTGTCCTGCTTGTGTTGGTGGAGGTATTGTTCTCTCCTTAGGAGTCCCTTGATTGGGCAGTTGTTTGCTGCTTGGTTGATTGACTGAGTTAATAGTTCCTTGATTAGGGTATATTGTGCTGTTTAATTGTTCCTTTGGGGCTAATCCTGGTGTTAATCTTTGCATATCTGGGTGTTGATTGCTGGCAAGGAGGTGTTCTGGTCTTTTGGCTTTTCTATTGTCTCTTATGAATGGTATGTAAATGTTGTTTACCTCTATGTGTCTGTTGATGGCTGCTTAGTCTGAGTTCCAAGCTTCCAGGAATTCTCTAGCGTTTTTGGATTTGGCTTGGTTTAAGATGCTCACAGTTTCCCAGTTGAAAGTATGGTTGAATCAGTCCATGTGTTGTGAGATTAAGGAGTTTTCATTGTGTCTTCTGACTGCTAGTTGATGTTCGTGGATGCGTTCTGCTAGTCTTCTGCCCGTCTGTCCTACATAGTGGCTGCTACAGTCCGTACACTGTATGTTGTAAATAACTTCTGTTTTTTCTTCTTGGGCTACTGGGTCTTTTGGGTTACTTATGATGTTCTGAAGGGTTTTGGTTGGTTTATGTGCTACGGTGATGCCATGTGGTTGTAACAGTCTATTGGTAGTTTCTGAGATGTTTCTGATGTATGGCAGTGTTATCCTTTTCATAGCTTCTGTTGGTTGTGTAGTGGATTGGGTGGTCAGGCACTTTTTGATAAAGTTGAGTGGATATCCATTTTGCTGGAAGATGCTGTATAGATGATCTGTTTCCTTTTTCTGGTGTTCTGGGTTGCTGCAGTGCGTTAGTGCTCATCTGAATAATGTTCTAACACAGCTTCTCTTGTGGGAGTTTGGGTTGTTGTTTGGTAATGGAGCACTTGATTAGTGTGGGTAGATTTCCAGTAGACTTGTGTTTCTAGAATGCCTTCATTTCCTCTACTGATGAGGATGTCCAAGAAGGGTAGTGTGTTGTTGTTTTCTTCTTCCCTTTTGAATTTTACTCCATTGAAGATGTTGTTGATGGTTTCATGTGTTTCCTCCAGTTGTTCCTTTTTTATTATGATGAAGGTGTCATCTACATACCGGATCCATACTTTGGGTTGTATACGTGGGAGTGCTATCATTTCTAGATGCTGCATTAAAATCTCTGCTATGAGTCCTGAGAGTGGTGATCCCATGAGTGTTCCTTTGATTTGTTGGTATATTTGTCCATCAAACAGAAAGTAGGTAATGAGGCAGAGGTTGATGAGGTATTTCTATCTTAATGTATTTGTCAGGATGTGTATCCTTCCAGAATAAGGTTAAGAGTATAATGTCAGGATGTGTAAATAAAGGTTAAGAGTATAATAGATGGGGCTTGTAGTTGTGCTTGGATTAGCAGACTTGTAGTAGCATTTGGCTATGGGAAAAGCAGGAGTGGTAAGAGGCCTGGCACCTCCAAGGTCAGCAGCTGGCTTATCACTGTTAGTTGGGAAGGAATGTGAGAAAGGGAGTAGGGAACAGTTAGAGGTGAATGGAATTGTACTGTTAGATAGATGTAGCAGTTAGGGGGGAGCTTTAGCTAGTAGAAGCTGTAGAGTAGAGTGCAGCCATTAGGGAGGGGTTAGAGAAGAAGGGGGATTTTATCTTAGCATTTTGCGCGCTTTTTCTCAGACTGATCTTTGGCTTGGACGAAGCATCTGTATTAATAAAGTACTCTTCTACTTCACCTCATGGTGTGCAAGAGAGAGTTCTGAGTTAATATCTGTGTATCAGTTCATCACAGTATTTGACTAGGTCATCAAATACATTATACATCATTCTCTTCAATTGGTATATTTTCATTCTCTATCAACAGAATGAATCTCAAAGGGTAAAGCAGAAAACATAAAATAAGCAAGGATAACCCTGTTGTGTGACAAATGAGCCCTCTTCCTCAGGGAATCAGCTGGGGCAGCAGATGGCAGTCAGAATCCCCATTTTTTGATGATGAGTCTTCTTACCTCAGATGGTGAGACACCACTAAAAATGGCAGTCCTTTTATGCTTATGCTATGAGACATGGATTGTGATGACTCAACAGTTTTTAAATAACTATATAATCTAAGAATATTGCTTAATGCAGAGCTTTCCAAACTGTGTGTCGCGACACAAAAGTGTGTCGCCACACACAGTCTGGTGTGTCGCCACACAACCCGGAAGCGCTGATCATCATCAGCGCTTCCGGGTTTTCCCACGGCGACACACCAACAGCGGCGTGCAAAAACCTGAAAGCAGCAGCAGCGCTTCCGGGTTTTTGCGCGTTGCCGCAACGGTGGCACTTCCGGGTTTTCCCGCGGCGACACACCAACAGCGGTTGGTGTGTCACCGCGGGAAAACTTTGGAAAGCCCTGGCTTAATGAAATGAACAGCATAAGAGTTGGAGAATCCCCTTTCTTGTAGGGTATCAAGCCAAGAATCAACAGCCAGTTAGTAGTTGTAGATGAGCCTGTAATCTGATATGTTTCTTTAAAATCCTGGCATGAGTCCTGTTAAAGCAGTGGTCCTGTTTCTGAGTAGTCATACAAAGGATTACATTGCAGTCTTGCATGGAAGGTGCTTTATGGAAAGGAAAGTCTCCTTCAGAGCAAGGAATTTGATTAAACAGTCCACCAAATTCCTAATAGCCTAGGATCCTATGAAAATCTTCCTTGGCTGCTGTGTATTTTAATTTTTGTATTTATGATGGAAATTTGTTTTTATTTTATTTTAAGATCGCTCACTACCCAGAGTCACTTGCTGAGATGGGCAGGCATACAAATTGAAGAAATAAATGAATAGAGTCAGTAAATTCATTCCTGTGACGAAAAAGGAATGGCAGAAATTTGCAAATGGTACTTCCTTCATGAAAACAATGGACACCATCCAGCAGACATGCTAACATAATGTGACAATATTAATTCAAATTCATTATAGTTGGCTTCAGGATGAGTGAAAGTGAACCTTGAAATGATGAAAGCAGCATTGCACTGTTATGTCAAAAGCCCCACCCCCTTTGGATGTTCACGTGACATCACAATGCACATATACAGTATCGGGTGGGACTTGGGTCCCAACAACATGTCTCTGCTTTTGACTGCCCTGTTTGACCCTTCCTGCAGATGCTGCTGCTGGGGTTTATATGCTGCCCCAATCCAGTGGGGGACTGAGCAGCTTATATTTTCTTCTTTCAGTAAGAAGATTAAAATCACAAAAAGACAACCACTAACAATATGTAAAATTATGAAGCAAAGAAAACTATAGCCACCAAGGAACAGTAAATATCTGTATATCCATAGAGAAGAATGGAGAGAAAGGGATTGGTAGGAAGAAATTCAGATAATACTGAATTTGATCTAAACACTGAGGAGGGTCCTCAGGTGGGAAGAGCTCAACCAGTATAATCTGTCTGAAAGAGTAGTATGTGCCAAATGAGTAATGCATTAACAGGGCTTTGATAATGTGCTTTGGGAATAACCAGTGAACGTTTGGGATAAAAATAAATGATATTCCAAGAATCTTCATTTCATGCATAATGATAGATGCATATATATGTACCTCAATGCATTGCTCTCTGAAAATTGTAACATCAGCCACAAAAATTTTACCTTAGTGAATTTTTGCTTTAAGCTCCTAGAGCATAGCTTTCCAAACTGTGTGTTGGGACACGTTAGTGTGTCGGCTGCAGTGTCTGGGTGTGTCGCGGCTCCGAGCCCTGCCAGGATTCCGCGCAGGTCCTAGTGCCTGCCTTGTGCCTTGCTGCCTCCAAACCTGCTGTGATTCCGCACAGGTCCTAGTGCCTGCCTTGTGCCCTGCTGTAAGAGTGTGTTGCGAAATGATGCATGTCTAAAACATGTCACCAACATGAAAAGTTTGGAAAGCTCTGTCCTAGAGTAAAGGTAGGATATGAATCTAAATACTGCTACTACTAATAGATTGCTCATCAATGGTTCCTCATCAAACAGGATGCCAGTAGGTTCAGTCCCGTGTCTTGCACTCTTCAATATTTTTATTAATGACTTAGATTAGAAGTGGAAGGAATACTTATCAAGTTTGCAGATGATACAAAATTGGGTGGGATAGCTACTACTTTAAAAGACAGAAGTAAAATTCAAAGCTATCTTTATAAGTTAGAGAGATAGGCTGAAAATACCAGAATGAAATTTTACAGGGAGATTCTTCACTTAGGACACAATAATCAAATGCCCAGGCATCAAACAGTGGATACCTGCCTTGGCAGTAATATTTGTAAGTAAGATGATCTTGGAGGAGGAGTTGATTACAAACTGAAGATGAATCAGCAATGTGATGTGGCTGCAAAAAAGGCGTATGCAGTTGTAAAAAGGTAAAGGTTCCCCCCGCACATTTGTGCAGTTGTGTCCGACTCTAGGGGCCGGTGCTCATCTCCGTTTGTTAGCCAAAGAGCCAGCATTGTCCGAAGACGCTTCCACGGTCATGTGGCCCCATGACATGCGCGGAACGCTGTTACCTTCCCACCGAAGCGGTACCTATTCATCTACTTGCATTTGCATGCTTTCGAATTGCTAGGTTAGCAAGAGTAAGTAGGTTGCATTAAAAAAGTGGAGTTTCTAAATCACAGGAAATGATTATTTCATTTTACTTCCAGTTCTGGCCACCATGTTTTTAAGGATTCAGCCAAATTGTTACATGTTCAGAAAACAATAGTGAGGATGTTCAGGCATTAAAAACGAGGGCGGTGCAATAATCAGGACTCAAAGGAGAAAAGATTTGGAACATATCTTACGCATAAAGAAGCTGTGCCTTTTTCTGCACTCACATGGCTGCCACTGCATGATCCAAAGATGTCTAATTTAAGGAGGTGCTGACAGGTGAAATGGGTACTCTGAATCACCTGTCCTCCTTTGAATCTGAATTGCTACACGTCATGATTTGAAACTAAGTCCTATGAAGAGAGATTGAAAGAACCAGGATTGCTTAGCTTTGAGGAAAGAAATTTAGATAGGGTATGTAGAACTCTTCAAATATATGAAAAGATGTCACACAGAAGAATGCTAAAACCTGTTCTTTATCACCCAAAAGGGCAGAACTGTTGGAATCTGGCAAATCAAGCATGCCTTATTAGCATATGGGTGATTGCTCTAGGAGGCAAACTCTGTACTTCTAGAGGAAGCTGCTTGTTGCTCCTCCCACTTCCTCTTCTCTCTCCCTGATTCTTCCACCGATGGAGTAGGACACATGTGCCTGAGCTCCTCCATGGAGAGGCCATAACTAGGCCTCAAGCCCCCCTTTCTCCACGCAGCCTCTGGCAGCAAACAGGGCCAGAGGTATACAGTTTAGAACAGAAAGAAGAACTGAAACCAATTTTCTACTGAAATAGCTGTACCTGGACCGAATAAATGTAAGAACTCTTATGTACTTACTTTTTGTACCTGCAATGTCTAAGCGTGTGTTTCTTTATGCTTGGGTGGGCTAAAAGTGTAAGAATAAGAACCTGAATCTCTCTAATGTACTCACAGGCTGTGTTTTTAAACAATATTCCTTTTTCTGTGCACAAGTTTACACAACGTTAAGCTCTGCTCCATTCACTGGTTCTAACAGGCCACTGAATGATCTTCAAGAACAAGTAGACTCTTAAGAAAAAATTCCTAATTTATTTATTATTTATTAATCAAATTTATATGGCCCTAATAGAGGACTTTGACAGTGGAACCAATTGGCTTCTACTTCCTCAGATATCTTCAAGCACAGGACATTCAACCATCTGTCATGGATGTTTTAATTTGAATTCCCATGGAAAACAGGCAATTGGATTTTTTGGCCTGAATGGCCTCTTCTAACCCTATAAATCTATGACTATGTGATAACACAATAATACAGTAAAAAAAATGTCCAATAAAAATCATGTATACAAGGAAGGGAGAATTCAGCAAGCTTGAGGTAATCACAAGTTTTGCGGTAGTGCACAAACTTAGAGGTCCTCCCCACTCAAAACAACAACCCAAAGCAAAGAGAAAATACTTAATGACAATTCAAAAAAAATATTGAGTGTTTTTGCTTTTTGTTTTTGCAAGGGGAATGGAAAATAGCAAGGAATGTGAAATCGAATAGCATATTCTGGGAAGGACATGCCAGGTTGACTATCTGCCCAATACAAGACTTGAATATTGTTGTTAGTCTCAATTGTTATTTAGTATTGCTAAAAACTATGATGCAATAATTATGTTTGTAGGACAGCTAGGCTCCAATTTAACATGGAAAGGTAGCCAAATGTCTTAGCTATTTCTACTATATAAGAAGTTCTTAGTTATTTGGGGAGGGGGGTATTCTTATATCCTTCTGCCATGAAGACTTGTGTTCTTCCCCCATGTGCATACCAATAATGTGTTCACTAGTTACTACTGACATCTATTAACTCTAGTTGCAGGAACAATTATATACATAGCATGATCACACTTATTACATTACAGTTAAGATTTATATTTTCACTAGCCATGTAAATCACCACTTCCAGATGTTATTAAGAAAGCAAACACTCGGGAGGAACTCTGGATAAGCTCTATCCTGTGCCTAGAGATTGTTGGCATGTTGCTTAATTTATTATTTCCCGATCTATCCCTTCCAAAAATCTGCATTGTGTTGATCTTGTGTGCAGTGGATTATGGAGCACAGCAAACAACCCCAGCAGAAAGATGGAAGAATATGCTGCCACAAGGGATTTTCTTCTGAGTTTTCTTTTTAACCACACCCACATGCATAAATAATTTTTCCCCACCCAGTAATAGTTCAAGGTTTCTGAAGAGGGAAAGATGGAATTATTAAAAAACTGAACATTTTGTTTTATTTTAATCACAACTAGGATTAAAAATAAAACGAGAATAAACAGGAAACTTAGGAAAAACAGAAATAAACAAGAAACAGACTTAGGGCTAGTAGCCAAGTAGTAGTTAGAAAAAGGATGGAGAAACCATGCTGATGAGCTGGAGTGGGAAACACTGGAGACTGATACTTGACCCCCTTGTTTGTTCAGTGCTTCATATACTGCCTTTTCTTCTTTAGACTTTTCATGCCTCTTCTTTGAGGATCTCATCAATTCCATCCAATCACAATTGTCTTGGTCTTCCCCGTCTTCTTCACTCTTCCTTCATATACCTGATTTGCAATTTGATCCTCCTTCCTTCCTTCCTTCCTTCCTTCCTTCCTTCTCCTCCCCCTTTGCCATTTATAACTTGCAATCATTCACTTGATTTTCCCTGTGAAACTCAGCTACTTTGGTCTTTGATACAATAATTTCTGGTTCATACTCCTCAATGCATCATATACAGTAGTTTACGTATGTAACATTCACTGCAAATCATTTGGTTTCTCAGACATGGCATCATCTGGATACAAAAGTACACATCCTTTTATGTACCCAACAAACAAACCTCAACCTCACCACAAGTATTCCTTCTACAATTATCACACTTCCTTCTTATTCCCTGCTCTGTACTGAGCCATTCCACTTATTCTCACTCACTTAATTCCATCATATGTTACTTTTATCACATTCAGCAGATGTCAACTCCATATTTGCACAAAACATTCCATAGTTCAAGCCTATTCACTTCATAAAATGATTTATCTAAATAGAATGTTTCTCAACCTTGGCAACTTTAAGATGTGTGCACTTCAACTCTCAGAATTTGGCTGGGAAATTCTGGGAGTTGAAGTCCGCATATCTTAAAGTTGCTAAGGTTGAGAAACACTGATCTAAATCAACAAAACGTTCAATATTCTTTTTTTCTCATATCCATACATTTTTAAGGGACCTGCTGAAGATGAAAAATCTGGTCTATATACCTCCTGCCCAGCACAAACTCACATTGCATGTCCCAGATTTTGATCATTGTCACTTCTTATACACTTTCAATCATACTTCTGCCAAACATCTTCCCAAGCATACTTAATTTAATCCCCTTGTAGTTTTTGCATTCACTTTTGCTAGCTTGCCCTTTCACAGAGGAGCAATAACAAATTGCTTCCTATCATCAAGCAGAAATGCAGTCCTCCCACACATATTACACAAGTCACACAGCCACCCCATGAGCAAACTACAGACTTAATCTAACATTTCTCCAGTTACATTAACTATACCCACTTCCAAAACATTTTTTTAGTTCCAGAAAAATCCCTGCATTTTCTCTTCCTCTTTTAATCTTCACCAGCCTGCTTTGACTGTATTCTTTATAACTGATTTTTCTATCTCTATTTATTTATTTATTTATTTATTTATTTATTTATTTTATTTATTTATCAGATTTATCACCGCCCATCTCCCCCCTTTATGCACATTATACAATACCTTTTTTCATTCACAGCCTCTATTAGTTCATCATTTCACCAAGTATGCTTTATCATACTCCCCATTACCATAACTCCACACACTTCTGTGCAAGATAATTCTTTTCACTCTATTCCAAACTGCTTCCATATCCTCTCTCCTTATATCCATTTTCCATTTATTCTGTTGAGTGATTAATCTATCTTTTAATACTTTTTCATACAGGACTTAGGAATTTGAGGAAATACCATTGGGTGTGGGCAACAGGCAGAAGACCTGTTCATTATTCCTTGAAAGAATATTGTAAATACCCATGCATTCTCTTAATCTAGTGCAAATACCAAGTTCCTTTTAATGGAAAAAAATTAAAATACATGGTCATATTCCTGAACATTACCTTGAGGTGTTAACAAATGTCATGATCCATATTCTTGATGATTACTGTAAATTCGATCTTCAGTTTCAAATGCCATTTCTGTGTCCTCCCCCCCCCCTTTTTTTTTTTTTTTTGCTTTTAAAAATAGCATTTGTGATTTTGCTTTCAGATACATTGTCATGTCTGTGGCAAGGAATGCAAGGAACCCATTTTTACATGTAGAAAAATGCTTAATGTTCCTTACTGGCATTTGAGGTTAGATGTGGTATCTTTTCTAATGAACAGTATTTTTCACAGCTTCAGTATCAAGATACCAGTTTCTCTCAATTCAAATTGGTGGCATCTAGTCATTAAATTTCATCAAAGGGGGTTCTCTGGCTGATGATGCATAGCATATTAGACAGTGCATCCCAAGTGTATTTAAATAAGCAAATGAAGAAACCTGTTTTTGAAGCAGAAGAGGCCACATCCATAGGTCTTCCGATCCATAGGACCTCTGTGATAATTATGGCAATATAAACATGTCTATAAGGGCATCTTTGCACTCCAATAAACAGAACAATTTATTTAATGCATTGGCATTCTGCTCTTTCTCCAAGGAGAGGAAGGTTAACAGTATTTATTGGCTTATCCTGTTTTCCTGCCCTCATTTTTCAGGCAGTTGAGAGAAAGTGCAATAGAATACAGAGGTCGCAGCAATTAAATGTGCAACACGAGGCATGTTTATTCCAAAACTGAAATGTTCTGTGTGTGCATGTGAGTGTCTCTGAGAGCAAGAATCTGACCTGAGCAAGGATTAGTGAAGCAAATTTTATAAAGGAAAGGAGATTATCTACAGGAAATACATTATAGAGGTAGGCAAAGCTCAGCACCTAACTAGTTACATTCTACCAGGAGGACAGCCCAACACCCTGTGCTGTGAGTGTGTGCCTGGGAAGAGAGGCAGAAAAAATTCACCTCAGATTATCAATCTCTTAGACGAGGAGAGGACACAAATAAATTCTTAACTCTCTACCTGTTCCCTACTCTCTCCTTGTGGTCATGAGGAGTCAGTGCCATTGGATTCGGACCTCAAACAGAAATAACATCCTAGTAAATGGATATAGGATTGCTGCTTTAAGCTGAGGGAAAGAGAGAGTGCTCACATGACATTCATTCAACCAATGAATTTCACTGCAGAAAAGTAAAGTAGCCATGACTTCTACTATGCACAAAAGAGTCTTCAGTTTGAAGGATGTCTAGATTTGAAGATGGTAGCATTTCCATGGTTTGTTCCTTCCTATCAGCAAGCGGTATGTTCTTTTTAGTCCAGGAGAGAGTAGTCTTTGGGGTACTTCAGTTGCTTTATCTTTGAAGGCAATTAATGCTTGTTAAAGTATCATTCAATTATTAATTTTGCACAAATAAAAAGCCTTCATATCAAGAGGATGATCAATCTAATTTCATCTGTTGACAAGGAAAACTGCAGCTGTTGTCCATCCTATTCTCCTGAAAAGATGTTTTAGCAGCTTTGGATGTGCAGAACTGAAAGGAAGGGCACAAAAGACATTTGGGGGTGTAAGTTCTACACACTAAGAAGAACATCATGACAAGAGTAGAACTAGCTTAGCCACATTCATCCTCTGACTAGAAATAGAAGAACTACAACAGACCTTGCTCCCACTAACATCTTTTGGGCATTTCTCATTAGAAGAGAATGTCTGAATGCTGATAGGTAATGACATTCATTAGGCCAGGGCTTTCCAAAGTTTTTCCCGCAGCGACACACCAACCGGCATTGGTGTGTCACCGCGGGAAAACCCGGAAGTGCCATCCTTGCGGCAGCACGCAAAAACCCAGAAGCGCTGCTGCCGCTTTCGGGTTTTGCGCGCCGCAGTTGCTGTGTCACCGCGGGAAAACCCGGAAGCGCTGATGATGATCAGCGCTTCTGGGTTGTGTGGCGACACACCAGACTGTGTGTGGTGACACACTTTTGTGTCACGACACACAGTTTGGAAAGCTCTGCATTAGGCATTGGATTTATTTTTGCTAGGAGGTCCTTGTTAAGACTCTGAGAAACTCAGGGGTAAAATATTCATCTAAGCCCCTATCCTCATACCACCGTCTTCTTGTTGCAGCCCACATCAATGTAACTTTTTCCTCCATTTCCCCCTCCCCGCCCACTAAATTAAAAAGGGGGAAATTGCAGTGCAAATTCCACCCCATTTGTACTGTACTTGTGCTGTGATGTCATAGAACATGAGATTGCAATGCAGATTTCATCATGTTGACAAAATCTGGATTTCCTGCAGACGCCCCTGGTCAACAGTCCAGTAAATGGAAATTAATGCAGAAACTCCACAAACCGAAATAACTCTTGGAATTAACTCAGTAGTTTCATTACTAATAAATGAATGAAACATATTGATCAGTCCGATCATTTCAAACGTTGAATTATACCTTTCGATGAAGCCATCTCCTTAACCTCTGTGGGGCCTGGAGAAAATTACAACCATTCTCCTCCCCACTTAAATAAAAGTTCTGGCTAAAAGGCCACTAAGAAAACCAAGAATCCGCCACAGGTCAGTGTCTTCTCCAGGCTGAGCTTCCTAAGTATGGAAACATTCTAAAGCAGGATTTGCTGGTCACTACACATTCATGATCACCAATAGTAGTTGGAAATATTTTCTCTTTTTAGTTGGAAACTCTTAGAGAATACTTCACAGGCAATGAAATCTGATTCCTTTTCCTCTCCAGGTTCATAATGTATGACTAGCAATCAGTGGTATCTCAACTCCTTTGGCTGTTAACAGAACAGCTCCAATGCATTTATCTTTCTATAAGGGGTGGGCTACACTCTTCTGCTGTCAAAGTTGGTATTTACCAGACCCTCTTCCAAGAATGGGTCAATGAGTCAAAGTAGTTCCTAATTTTTACTTTCCAGTGTCTATTTTGGGGAGGAGATTACATACATTATAGAAATTGCTTCTATTTACATTAGCTTCTTTGGTGCAAGAAATTTATTTATTTATTTATTATTTAAATTTATATGACCTCCCATCTCCCCCAACCGGGGGACTCTGGGCAGCTTACAATTAAATTTTTTGTTGTTGTTTATTCGTTCAGTCACTTCCGACTCTTCATGACTTCATGGACTAGCCCACGCCAGAGTTTCCTGTCGGCCGACGCCATCCCCAGCTCCCCCATGGTCGAGTCCGTCACCTCCAGAATATCATCCATCCATCTTGCCCTTGGTCGGCCCCTCTTACTTTTGCCTTCCACTTTTCCTAGCATCAGCTTCTTCTCCAGGGTATCCTGTCTTCTCATGATGTGGCCAAAGTACTTCAGTTTTGCCTTTAATATGATTAAAATACAGGTATTATTCAATTAAAATACAGGTATAAAATTAAAACAAACAATATAATATAATAAATAAGTATAAAATCCAATCTTGGCAAATCGATCTTAAGAATAAGGAGGCCATTATGGTACTAGCCACCCTCAGGAGGAGCTATTACCTTTCCCTTCCCAAGCTAGGCGGCAGAACCAGGTTTTCAAATTTTTCCAGAAGGCCGGGAGTGAGGAAACTCTATATGCTCTAACTCATTTTTTAGGACTAGCTATTACATCAAATGCACATTATGTTCCCTCAAATATTACTGAAACAACAAGCTGTCCCCCGCAGATTTCCACTTCCTCCACCTCTTTTTCTTTTAAAATATATACTAAATAATCCCAAACACTTTTAGTTTCATAAGCCTATGTAGATATATTCACATGATTTGTTATCCTTTGCTTCCCCTTTGCTCTAAAATGGGTATGATTTGTACTAATGGAATGGGAAAGAACTTCTGGGTCAATAATAAGGTGACTGAATAACAGCGATAGGTCATGCGTGTGGCCATTCATGGTGATGAGGCAGAAAGCACATTTGGAAGGGTCTATTCCCAGCTCACCCTTCATTTTCTAGTCATACTCCCTTTGGATTTTGTTTTAGGTTTGGTAGAAAACCACTTCCTCACTGCCGTATTCATCAGTTCCCCTAATGTTAGCCCTCTAAAGTCTGCTAATCTGATGGCTTCATGATTCCCAGATATTTTTTGAAATAATTACCTTTGCTTTAACATTTCAGAACATTTGACAATTTGTATCTCTGGGCCACTTTGTGATCTGGGAATCATGAGGCCATCAGATTAGCAGACTTTAGAGGGCTAACATTAGGGGAACTGATGAATACGGCAGTAAGGGTAATCCATAAATCCATAAAGCATCGTCATTTCAGTCCTGGTGTCAGCAAAAGTCCATTAAGGGTTACCAGAAATAACAACATATTTATTTTAACCTTGATCAAATAAACCAACTTTATATTCCTTCCTTTTACTTCTAATCTTAATCATTGGTCCATTCAAATAATGTCATAGAACTTGATTTCTTTTCATTTCTTCTCTGTCCCTTCTCACAAGATTCTTCAAAGCTTTAACGAGTCTCTCTTGTAAGTCCAATATAGAAAAAATTATCTAGTCACTCTCATGGTTTAAGGTTTGTATTAAAACATCAGCCAGTTTCTTTTGTATGTCCAGCGTAACATCTTTTCCCATGTCATTCTTGTAACCTGTGATCACATCCTCTCACGAGGGAGCCAGGGACTTCCTGGATGATGGCAGGTACTTGTAGTATTAAACTTGCACTCCTTCCCTGGAAGCTGGGAGTGCCAAGAGAGATCCTGCATTGTACAGGGTCTGGTAGCGTCTGTCATTCTTAGCTCAGATATTTAGTACAAAACAGCATATGTTCATAAAAGAAGTGTACAAAAAAGTGTTGCTGTAGGCATGTGATATTTAGATTGATACATACATCCCTACTTAGGAGCACATTTTTCCGAACTCAGAGGGTTTTAATTTTAAAATCTGCAGGATTGCAGTGTAAGTGATTAAACAAACCTACCTCATTGCCAGACACACACACACACACTCCCCCCCACAAACAAGGTAAAATACTTCAGTTAATGATTATTTAACTCAGAACACTACATCCATGCACACACAAATATTTTAAAGACAATATTGAACAAATAAATTAGAGAGTTAATACTGTGCTTCCCCTCCTTTTATCTTTTGAATATACACACAGATGGCAGGTGAAGGATTAATGGAGACTGCAGCTAATATAAGACAGATAACGACAATGAAGGAAACATTCATCAGGCAGGTTATTGACTGTTTCATAGAAATTATTAGCAGGCTAGTATCGATGAGTTGTGTTTGTGCATCATCAGCGCTTCCTGAGAGTTGTTACCTGGCTTGAGAAAAGTATATTTGTGTGTATAGCTGGTGTCTTGTTAGCAATTTAACTGATTGCCAACAGAATACAAATAAAGGCAAAGTCAGTTCAGTGCAGAAGAACAGGCAATGCTGACAAAGAACAAGAAAACCTGCGTTGTTTCAGGGCCTTCTGCTTCCCAATAAATTCATCTTATACAGACGTTTTTTAAGAATGGGATAGGGGCCACCCTTACTCTTTTGATGTGCAGGGGGCCACACCCCTGAAAGTAGGGAAGGCTAATACAATAACTTTGATTTTTTTAATATATAATTTTATTAATTTTTTTTTAAAAAGAAGATAAAAATTAATACAAACTAATATAAAGTGAGAAAAAGAAAAGAAAAAAGAAATCAAAGAGAAAGCTAAAAGTGCAAGAAAAGTAAAAGAAAAATAGAAAAGAAAAGAAAAGAAAAGATACAAAGAAGTAGCTTCCAATTTTCTTTACAGCAGTTATAAGTACAATTATAAATTTACCTCTTACTCTATGGTTGTAAAGGGGCTCAGTGAGCGATGGCTCAGTGGTTAAGACGCCAGGCTTGTCGATCGGAAGGTTGGCGGTTCGAGACCCTAGCCCCACGTGACGGAGTGAGATCCCGCACTCGCCCCAGATCTTGCCAACCTAGCAATTCGAAAGCATGCAAATGCAAGTAGATAAATAGGTACCACTTCGGTGGGATGGTAACAGCATTCCGTGCGCATCATGCGGCCACATGACCACGGAAGCGTCTTCGGACTGTGCTGGCTCTTCGGCTAAGAAATGGAGATAAGCACCACCCTCTAGAGTCAGACACGACTGTGCAGGGGGAAACTTTTTTTTCCCTATGGTTATAACATAGCTCTCTTCTTTCTACAATCTATTCTGTCTAATCATAAAAACCATAAATCATGAATTCATTTTTTGACCATTTCGCAAGCTCAACAGCAGCATGGTAATCTTAACGATCCTCCTTTAGATGATAAAGGGACTTAGAAATAACATCTCAAAATAACCATGACCTAGCCCCAGGTGCAAGGTCACACAGCCACCTAGAAACATATTTAAGGATTCCCTTACTAACTTTGCTCAGACTGAAGAAGCTTCTTGGATAAGGAGCGAAACGTTTCCACTGAGAAAATAGAAATCCAGTTGACATGATTCAAGCTACAGACTTGGTTTAACAAACCACATATTTATCTACAGTGAAAAAATGCCACAGACATCTAAGGCAAGGGTCGGAAATGGCGGCTCGCGAGCCAAATGCGGCTCTTTGGCCCCTTGAGTGTGGCTCTTCCGCAGGCAGGCGTGGCGGGCGTGGCGGGGGCAGGCGCGGCAGCGAGTGTAGCGGGGCAGGCGCAACAGCGGGCATGGTGTGCGTTGCTGTGGGCATACCCCTGGCAACCTAGGCCCAGTCTCTTTTTCCTCCGGGGACGGGCTTCACACAGTCTCGCGAGAGTTTGGAAGCCTTCGTCTCCGGCAGCCATCTTGACGACGGGCACTTGCCCATCGCCTTAACCCAGGGCTTTCCAATACTGTGTCGCCGGGGGCCCCCAAGTGTGTCGCGTGACAAGCCGGAAGCGCTGATGAAAATGCCCTCGGTTCTGGCAGGGAGGTGAAAATTGCGTGCGCGCGCGCTGCCAGGCCACCCGGAGTGGAAATTCTCCGCGCCAATCAGCTGTGCGTCGGGAAGCCCGGCAGCCTGCACGCGCGATTTTTGCCTCCCTGCCGGAACCGAGGGCATTTTCGGGGTCCCCGGAGCCTGCCCTTTTGAAGGGGCAGCGGCAGCAGCAGCAGCAGTGCTGCCCCTTCGAAAGGGCAGGCTCCGGGGACCCCGAAAATGCCCTCAGTTTAGGCAGGGAGGCTGCGCGCAAGCGGCGCTCAGCTGTTCTGCGGGGAGAATTTCCACCCCAGGGCAGCGTGTGCATGTGGGGAGGGGAGGTTTTTCCCTCCCTGCCAGAACCGAGGGCATTTTCGGGGTCCCCGGAGCCTGCCCTTTCGAAGGGGCAGCGGCAGCAGCAGTGCTGCCCCTTCGAAAGGGCAGGCTCCGGGGACCCTGAAAATGCCCTCAGTTTAGGCAGGGAGGCTGCGCGCAAGCGGCGCTCAGCTGTTCTGCGGAGAGAATTTCCACCCCAGGGCAGCGTGTGCATGTGGGGAGGGGAGGTTTACTTTGCCTGGACTGGGGGCGTGAGCGGCTCCGGAAGAGAAGCGACTGGAGCAGTCGAGCCTCTCTTTCCCTTCTTCTTCCAAACCTCCCCCGCCCCCTTCCACGCGATTGGGTCCCGCCCGCAAAACCCGCCCCCTTCCACGCGATTGGCCCCTGCCCGCAAACCCCGCCCCCTGGCTCTCGAGCACTTCAAAATGTGCACGAGCATGTCAAAATGGCTCCCGGCAAAAAAAGTTTGCCGACCCCTGATCTAAGGCAACAGAGTGGAGGAAGAACTATATTTATAGACTTTTTTTTGTTGTTTATTCGTTCAGTCGTTTCCGACTCTTCGTGACTTCATGGACCAGCCCACGCCAGAGCTTCCTGTCGGCCGTCACCATCCCCAGCTCCCTAATGGTTGAGTCCGTCACCTCCAGAATACCATCCATCCATCTTGCCCTTGGTCGGCCCCTCTTCCTTTTGCCTTCCACTTTTCCTAGCATCAGCTTCTTCTCCAGGGTATCCTGTCTTCTCATTATGTGGCCAAAGTACTTCAGTTTTGCCTTTAATTTATAGACTT
Organism: Charina bottae; assembly: GCA_023362775.1. NCBI lineage: Eukaryota > Metazoa > Chordata > Lepidosauria > Squamata > Charinaidae > Charina > Charina bottae. The sequence goes on along the minus strand of JALMGJ010000002.1, from coordinate 49,042,162 downwards.
ATTATATAATATTATTATTAGTTGACATGATTCAAGCTACAGACTGTTCCACCTGGATGACTGAGAACCTTCATCGATGTATTGAGTCTATGTCTATGAAGGTTCTCAGTCATCCAGGTGGAATTGTCTGTAGCTTGAATCATGTCAACTGGATTTCTATTTTCTTAGTGGAAACGTTTCGCTCCTTATCCAAGGAGCTTCTTCAGTCTGAGCAAAGTTGGTAAGGGAATCCTAAATATGTTCCTAGGTAGCTGTGTGACCTTACACCTGGGGCTAGGTCATGGTTATATTGAGATGTAATTTTTAAGTCCTTTTATCATCTAATGGAGGGTCGTTAAAATCACCATGCTGCTGTTGAGCTTCTGAAATGGTCTTAATCTTCCTAGGCACAGAAGACAACACGGGGAGGAAGATGGGGGAGAGTTTGTGCCTGAGGCCCCCACCTCTATTCAAGGAAGGATTTTCCAAGTTGGCATAAATGGATTCCTTGACCCCTCTCTCAAACCACCTATCTTCTCTGTCTAAAATGTGAACATTAATGTCCTCAAATGAGTGTCCTTTTTCTTTTAGATGAAGATAAACTGCTGACTCTGGTCCTGTGGTGTTATTTCTCCTGTGTTGGGCCATCCTCCTGTACATAGGTTGTTTGGTTTCTCCAATGTAGAGTTCAGAGCACTCCTCACTGCACTGGATTGCATAAACTACATTGCTTTTCTTATGTTTTGGAGTTTGATCTTTGGGGTGTACAAGCCTCTGTCTCAGTGTGTTGGTGGGTTTGAAATATACAGGTATGTGGTGTTTGCCAAATATCCGTTTTATCTTTTCAGACACGCCAGCCATGTAGGGAATGACCAGGTTCTTTCGTTTACTCTGAGTCTCAGCCCTATCTGTCGCTGTTTTAGGTCTGGTAGATTTAGATTTGGTGAAGGCCCAATTTGGATATCCACAGGCTGAGGGGTCAAGGAATCCATGGAGGTGGAGATGGTTTCTGCTCTGTGTGACAATGTCCTGATGACTCCTAGTTTGTGCTGCAGTGGATGGTGGGAGTCAAACATCAGATATTGATGTTTTGTCAATTTGTCAGATTTGACTCCCACCATCCACTGCAGCACAAACTAGGAGTCATCAGGACATTGTCACACAGAGCAGAAACCATCCCCACCTCCATGGATTCCAAAAAGAATGAAAATCAGCACCTGAGAACAGCCCTGAAGGCCTGTGGATATCCAAATTGGGCCTTCACCAAATCTAAATCTACCAGACCTAAAACAGCGACAGATAGGGCTGAGACTCAGAGTAAACGAAAGAACCTGGTCATTCCCTACATGGCTGGCGTGTCTGAAAAGATAAAACGGATATTTGGCAAACACCACATACCTGTATATTTCAAACCCACCAACACACTGAGACAGAGGCTTGTACACCCCAAAGATCAAACTCCAAAACATAAGAAAAGCAATGTAGTTTATGCAATCCAGTGCAGTGAGGAGTGCTCTGAACTCTACATTGGAGAAACCAAACAACCTATGTACAGGAGGATGGCCCAACACAGGAGAAATAACACCACAGGACCAGAGTCAGCAGTTTATCTTCATCTAAAAGAAAAAGGACACTCATTTGAGGACATTAATGTTCACATTTTAGACAGAGAAGATAGGTGGTTTGAGAGAGGGGTCAAGGAATCCATTTATGCCAACTTGGAAAATCCTTCCTTGAATAGAGGTGGGGGCCTCAGGCACAAACTCTCCCCCATCTTCCTCCCCGTGTTGTCTTCTGTGCCTAGGAAGATTAAGACCATTTCAGAAGCTCAACAGCAGCATGGTGATTTTAACGACCCTCCATTAGATGATAAAAGGACTTAAAAATTACATCTCAATATAACCATGACCTAGCCCCAGGTGTACGGTCACACAGCTACCTAGGAACATATTTAGGATTCCCTTACCAACTTTGCTCAGACTGAAGAAGCTCCTTGGATAAGGAGCGAAACGTTTCCACTAAGAAAATAGAAATCCAGTTGACATGATTCAAGCTACAGATCGATGTATTGAGTGACTGGAGTTAAGCATGCTGCCTCTTTAGGTTCATGGATTAAATGGAAAGTCATCCTTTTTTTAATGCAAGTTCCTTCAGAGTTTCCAATTTGATGCTTTGAAAAAAAACAACTGCATTTTATCTTTTTTTCTGAATCCAGATAGATCAGGAATGTGTTTCTAATTTATAAGGAAAAAAATAGCTTGCGTCTTCTGTTTTGGAAAATAAAAAAGGGTGGGTGGGGAGGGCTTCCCAAACAACCAGGCTAAATGAGTTATCTAATTCATGCATTATCTAATTAGATAACTCACCAATGATTTCCAGCAATAAACATTTAGTCCTAATCACCCTTTGTGATGCTTATCAACTAAGTCTGCATCTTGTTTTGTTACTTTAAAGATTGCCCTTGAGCTATTTAGAGTTTGTTGTATTTGGCTTTCAAGGATGATGGAAAGACAATTTAGGTTTTTATTCTACATGAATTTAGTTAATATTAAGTTCCACTGAATATCTGAGAAAAGCTGCAAGGGTTGCATGACCAAACTATGAACTGAAATATATTTGGACTCATATAGTGCAGCATTTAAAACACTGGAGCAAAATTAAAAGTTAAAATTAACTTTTATTTTAAATTAAAAGATGCTGTGAGAACTTAAAAGTTCTCACAGCATCTTGGGACAATATACTGTAGGCTGTTTTTGCTTTCTGGTGCATTAGTTAGATTCACATAATTTCCTTTCTTGTGAAGCAAACAAGTGAAGAGGACAGGACAGAGAACACTCCAATGCAGTTCTGTCCTCCCACACCATAGCTCAGTTGGGAACAGTAATTCCTTTTGGATCAAACCAAAGGCCGTCTAGTCCAGCATCCTGTCTCCCACAACAGCCAATCAGATTCTTTCCACTAAGTCCAAAATCAGGGAATGAAGGCAATCATTCATCTTTGCCTACCAGCAACTACCATTCAGAGGTATATTAGGCATAGATATTCAGTTTAAATTATGGAAATCAATAGACTGTTCCTCCTCTTTGGATTTATTTGACCTTTTATTTGCACAGAGAAATGCTTCCTTTTGTTGGTCTTAAGTCATTCACCCTTCCAGTCACCTGATCTATGGTCAATATTTAAGGTTCAAACCTGCTCGTATATGGCTCATCGCAAGTTGAATGCTTGCCTGCTTTTAGTACAAGGGAACCTGATTTTACATGATCTATTTTTCAGTTAATCAGAACACAGTATGGTTTTGTAAGGGGCGCGATGGCTCAGCGGGTAAGACGCCAGGCTTGTCGATCGGAAGATCGCAAGTTCGGAGGTTCGAGACCCTAGCCCCGCGTGACGGAGTGAGCTCCCGCACTCGCCCCAGCTCTTGCCAACCTAGCAATTAGAAAGCATGCAAATGCATGTAGATAAATAGGTACCACTTCGGTGGGATGGTAACAGCGTTCCGTGCGCGTCATGCGGCCACATGACTGCAGAAGCGTCTTCGGACAACGCTGGCTCTTCGGCTAACAAATGGAGATGAGCACTGGCCCCTAGAGTCGGATACGACAGTGCAGGGGAAACCTTTACCTTTTAATGGTTTTGTATCAATTTATGTATGTCTCTATATTACTGGTAAGACAGACTACAGAATTATATTAAGTTAGCCTTATCTGACCTGGGTGCCCTCCAAATATGTGAACAAACTCCCAGAACTCCCCAACCAGCCCAGCTACTGCTGAGAATTTGGGAAAGTGTCCAAGGTGGGAAGGCTGTATTAGAGACTTCTGTTTGGGCGTTTGGAAATAAGGTTGATTTTGCTTGGACCATTTCAGGTACCAATCATTGTGTCTGGATATGAATGAATACCCTGATTTACAATTCCCTTTCTTCCTCAATAAGGTGAACTGCCTGTGCTGTTTGTAATGTTAGTTTCTATGAGCTTGTTTTTATAGAGTTGGATGAATATTATGAGCTTGTGTATCTTCTGAGAGGATTAAAGCTGCTAAATCTGAGACAGAAGTTTTGTGTAAGGTGAAAATATAGGTTTTAAAATCATTTGCATTCTAAAGCCTGTTTCAATATACAGTGAAAGTATCTTTGGTATATGCAGTGTTTTAAGGGGGAGATAATAGATTAGCTAATTCTCCTGTAATATTTGGGGGGTGGGTAGGTGGAGGTAACTTTTAATGAAAATGGCATACATCTTTCCCTAGGTCAGTAACTTGAAACATTTTATTCCAATAGGCTTTAGCTCAGGGAGATATGACTGATAAAAATAACTATTTGTTTACAATTTTATTTATTTTAGAAATTCTATGCCAATCATTTGATCAACTCTAGGTGGTGTACAATTTAATAATATCAATATAATCCCTAAATAATATCCCACAATTTCCCAGAAAACTCAGCCTAATCAACCCCTAAATAAAAACAATATATAGCCTACAACGGCCACCCAGTTGCCATTGCTTTGTGTGTCAAATGTGCACTTAGAAAGAAATGTCTTCATTGCACCAGGAGCAAAGGGGCTACGTACACCTCCGTGTGCATCATGTTCCATAATGATGGGGCAACCACCGAAAAGTCCTGCCTCCGGTCTACTCTCTTTCCACCCCTGGTGGAAGAGGGACTTAACAGACTTTGTTTTTCAAGTTTTACTTCTGTTCATTTTGTATCAAAATCACAGAAGCCATTGATAAGTGATTAATATTTCTGTGCATTCAATAAGTGACCGAGCAATTAAATTAGTAGGAGAAGGCTACACAGGCAGGACCCATTCGTGGCATTTAGCTGTCTGAATCGAAGGTCAAGATCTTAACTCCATTTCATTTCCATCTACCTAAGCCAACTGCTGAATTTTACTTCACTGCTGGCAATGAGGTACGATCTTTCCCCCAAGCTGCAGAGAACAGGCTAGCTTGGCATGACAGGTAAGCTAAGTGGTACACTCCGCTCTGCTCTCCAAGGCAAGGAATAGCTGGAGGGGTCCAAAAGGACTAGAAAGGAAATACATTGTCACTACTTTTCACTAGAATATGTAGACAATTTTTGAAGGTAACCCTAACTGGAATTGTCCTACTCATTTACTGGGTTCCTTATTTAGCAAAGTATGTATTTGTGAGTACAAGTAAGCCAATTAGAGACAGATTCTTATGGTCTAAAATAACAATGCTTGTTTTAAAAAAGTTATATACTTCAATAAAAAAAATCTGTAGTGAATTGGGTTATTTTTTATTGTTCATTTATTAAGCATGCCTGTGATCTTGTACTGTTGCCCAGTTGTTTTGGCCTCCTGTATATATTGTAATTCTTGCAGAATCATTGGAGTTAGTTAAGGAATTTCAGGAAAGCAAGCAGGAGAAAAACCTACTCCAAACTCTATTGTCTTTTGTTGATCAGTCAAGAAGACCCAGTGCTGCTTCTCTGAGTCTTATGTCCTCCTGGTGGGGGGGAAGAAAAAGGAAGATGTAGTCTATTCTTCCTGTAAGGAACAAGCTGAAAGGAAAAGCTTAAGAGTATCAGTCTTCCAATCAGGTGAAAGTTGAGCAGAAACCAAGAGATGGTCTCTTGCTTGGTAACTCTTCTCTTATTCATTGGCGATCACTCGTAACCGAGTAAGATTGTCTTCCAAAGGTAAAATTTTAACAGTGGATCCGTAAGTGGCTATAAAGGCCAATTCTGGATCCGCACAACCTCCCACAGTGAGGGCATAGGTTTCCGGGTGGGAGACGGTCATGATGACGTGCCTTCCTTTTAGCTCTTTTCTCCCTTTCACCCTGTACTCGTGCTTCTTCAAAGTCCATAGCGCCATTAATAAAGGCTGACCTCCAATTGAAACACTCATGATTATTTAATTAATTAATTAATTAATTAATGCATGCCCCCAGTGGTCAATAGGATAAAACATGATGCAATGCTTCTGAGGCTATATATTGCTTTACTCTGCCTAGAGGCAGGACTAACTTCCCACGTAGATAAGTCCCACCCATCATCAGGACTACCTGCTACCTTCCTCCTCTTGTCCAACAAGCATTCTTGTGAATGAGTTCTCTGCATGACTGGCAAGGAGCTTCTACAACAATATGCACAGGATTCATTCCTGCAAGTGTTCAGCAGGCATTCATCAAGAGATGTTGGCTTGGCATGTACAGTAGTTTCACGAGTGAACATGGCGAACCAACACAGCCCCTTCACTGCATGGATGTTTTTTGTGTGTTTCTCCACCACCACCTAAATTCACTTAGAACAGGCTTTTATCGGCAAGATACTTTCATGGTCGCTGCACATTCTTCTCTTGAGCCAAAATAAGAATGCCAGAATTTCTCCTTCTATAGTTAAGCTGTTTTTAACAATGCTACTTCAACAATGGACTTAAAAGCTTGTTCTCACATCATCAGTCACTTACTGATGAAGAGGATCAAATGTTTGTAGGAACCATTACAAAAATGTTTTGTTCCTATAAGGAATATGCCATTCTCTGATGGTTACAACAAAACATTCACGTGAAAATATGTGAAAGAAGCTACTGTTTGGGGTAGAGGGAATGGAACTGTTTCTATAGTAAAACTCAACAAGGTTGTGCAGTGCATACCTGTATCTTAGCAACAGGTATATGGAACGTCTATTCGGCATAATATGCAACTGTTTGACTAACGGATGAACTTAGTTTCATATTGATGTATCACATAGGACCCATGCACATTTATATTTTTGCCCCTTTCAATTTCTCCCTTTTGTAACTGAGTTTTTAATAAAGAGGGTGTGTGAGTGTGTGATATGAGAGAGAGAGAGAGAGAGAGAAACTACATTTAAACATCCAGAATCTTACTATAAATATATGTTACACAGATGCATACCTACTTCTGAAAATGAGAAAATTCATGGACTGCTCTGTTTCCTTTTCAGTGTTGATTCCAGCACAGAACAGAACTCACTGCACTTTTGATCTGCTGCCATGTGACTCCCCACACATATCTAGTACTGGGCATTTAGTAAGGTTATTCCCTGAAACTACAAATGGTTTGCTATGTTAGATGACCCCAGTAGTCTTCAATAAACCAAAGCTGGGAATGAGGAGCTAAAGAATCATCCATAAGGAGCAAAACTGATAATGGAGTCAATACTTGGGACTAAGAAGAAAGCCAGAAGTCAGAGGTATGGCACAAGATCAGAAGCCAGGAGATCAGTGTGAAGGACAAGCTGAAGGAATGCATTAGAGCCAGGAAGTCTTTGTTGCTTAGGCAACAAAGGAGAAACATAATCGAGAAGTCCATTTATAGTGCTTCTTCTGCAGGATAAACTAGAGTCTCCAATCTTTCAGCTTCATCACAGGTAAGTGGTTGAAGAAACTGAATATATAACAGAGTGTGAGTTTGTAGTCAAACTATACCTCAGTTGCAAAAATTTCCCAAGTGCTGTTGTAATCTAAGGATACTTGGATTGTACCACACCTGGACATGGGTAGCATAATTAATATCTGCTTCTAAAAACACATTTAAGTTGTTTGTATTTTAAAAAGAGAGTGTACACTCTTAAGTGTATTTTGCTTCCTCATTTTCACTCCCTCATTTGCCACATCACCAACTTCTTTACTAGGAAGCTACCGTATAACTGGGTTAAAAAAAATCAGCTGTTGGCTTTATGGTTGGAGAAGGGTGTGGGGATTCATAGTTTAAATTCACCACATAAAAGACATTTATTTGACTGCTCATTAAACATATTTTTGTTATTTTGGAAGCAAGGCAACAGAAGGTTTTTGTCTTCTCAAGCATTTTGAAGTAGGCATATTATAGGGACAATTTATTTGTCTGGTTGGCCCATAAAGTCTGTGGAGAGGGAGAGAGAGAGAGCGCGCTAACATCATCCGGTTATGACTCATTTCTTTATAAATAGCCCTTTGTCCAGTTGCAGCTGTGGGCTCCATTGTCTCTCCTTCCCTCTTTCTCCCAAAATCCGTAAAAGGCAGGTGATTCCCCTTTTCTATGCCCTGAAAAATGACCTGGAAAGAAATACACATCAACCATAGGGTTGGGGGGTTTTTTGTTGTTTTTTTGGCCTAGGCTAAAATCTGATTCACAGTTTCCCAAAGTGGGTGAGAAATACACCAGAAGTTCAAAGGTCAAAGACTCTTAGGGGGAGAATGAGGCCATGGATGCATAAGAGTGGGTGGAAATTTATATTTGCACTTTGCAGGAATATGCGAGCTGAAATGTCAGTCACCTTTTGAAGTTTGTAGTTTTCTGAATGCTGATATACAGTCCTCCAGTCAAAAATGCAAACAAAACTATGTATATTATGGGAAAGTATGTGCATAAAATATTAGTGATAATAACATACTAGTTGCCTGATATTATGGAAAACAAATGTGTATATTTGACAAAATGGTATCAAAAGCTTATGCATTTCCATCTGAAAGACTGGAAAAATAAGAAACTAGAAGGAATCCAAGCTGACATTTTCCCTTCTCAGCTGAAGACTAAGTTTCTTCTAGCTCTAATTGGATTGGCTTAGAAACATGCCAAACGATTTCCTCAAAAATTGGGAAAGAGCTCTATTTATTTTTGAACTGAATTCAGACTTCTAAATCTCTGTGCTGTTTTTCCTGCTCCCACTTCTACACACTTCCTTCCTTTCTCCACTGCCTCTGAGTCCAGGAGTGGGGAGGCAGAAGCAAGAGAAATTTCTTCCCTTTTCTGACTCTGGTACATGTCAAGATGCTCCGTAGCAGCAAGGTCTTGTGTTTTTTTGTTGGGGTTTGATAAACCCAGGAATTTACTTCTAGATATAAATTATACAGAGAGGCTTGATTTCTAGGTTAAAGGTGAAATATTCTGCACAGTCACCCAATTAGCAGCCATTGTTGTAGGAATGATGTGTCATGTGTGACTCATTCAACAGGTGCTTAGAGTTGGGTTGGGTGTGGTGAATAACGAGAGTGACCTATAATGTGATTGGTCAGGTTCACTATATATACAGGGACATTCTCAGTTCCCATTATTCCCATTTTACCTCGTGAAAGTTGTATCGTTGATGGTGTATCATTTGTTACCTGTGGAAGTGATCTGTAAATACGTATGTATATAAAGTAAATAGGATATTTGATATAACTTCTGTTTGGAGTCTATTTACTGCATAGTACTTGGATCACTGGTGCCTAGGAGAGAGGCAGGCCGCTCCATCTCCGCGCGCTCCCTCTGACATTTTTTCAAGGACTTCAAAAGCAGAGCAGAGCATAACGTTTCTTAGGGTGTTTCCAGGATTCTAGATATGGGAGTGTGAAGAGAGAAACCTGCCTTTTTTCATGATTCCCTCTGAAAAATAGAAGCAACAGGTGGGTATTAAGAGCTGGGACGAGGTGAAGGTAAAGGATTTTATTTGCATTAGCAGTAGGAAGTGAGAAGTTGGAACAGTACCTCAGACTAAAATATGAGCTAAAAATATTTTAAAACTCATAATGTTCAACTCATATTTGAAGAACACAGTAATCAAATAAATCTATGAACCTCAACTAGGTGCATAAGATGTGGCATTCCAAGGCAAGAAATGGCTTAGTTCCAGGATTGATGTTCAGCATCAGTTATCTACATTGTAATATGGGAAGGAATAAGATATCTGTACAGTTGACAGAAAGCATAATAACTGGAAAATCAGAATGACATATGGATTAGAGTTAGAATACAGGAAAGACAACCTGTAATCATCTGCAGGTTAGGGCAAGGGGTTGGTGGTGGGGCAAATAACTAAGCATATGTCATGATGCAAACTCTTCCCCTTATCTGTAGCTTGAATCATGTCAACTGGATTTCTATTTTCTCAGTGGAAACGTTTCGCTCCTTATCCAAGGAGCTTCTTCAGTCTGAGCAAAGTTAGTAAGGGAATCCTTAAATATGTTTCTAGGTGGCTGTGTGACCTTACACCTGAGGCTAGGTCATGGTTATTTTGAGATGTTATTTCTAACATAACCATAAAATAACCATGACCTAGCCCCAGGTGTAAGGTCACACAGCCACCTAGAAACATATTTAAGGATTCCCTTACTAACTTTGCTCAGACTGAAGAAGCTCCTTGGATAAGGAGCGAAACGTTTCCACTGAGAAAATAGAAATCCAGTTGACATGATTCAAGCTACAGACAATTCCACCTGGATGACTGAGAACCTTCATAGACTCTTCCCCTTATGTCTTGCAAATGATGTCATGACACAAGTATGAAAGGGTGGAGCTTGAGTTGGTGAGGAACAAATGCCTGTGAGACACCCCCTCCCTCAAGTTGAGCACTACTCCTGATGACTACATGGATATAATACATAGCTTTCTGGCAACTATATGGAAGTGGTTTGCCATTGCTTTCTTCCAAGTTATTTTTTAACACCTCAGTCCAGCCTACAGCCTGGGATTTCCTGGTTGTCTCCCATCAAAGTACTATCCAAGTCTGACCCTGCTTAGCTTTTTTGAAATCAGCCAAAGTCAGCTAGGTATATAGTTACAATAGATTCTTTAAAAATGACATTCAAATGTGTTCTTTGGAGGTCACAGATTCCTAGACTTTTGATATTAGCTGAGAAAACAGCACTTTGAACACATCTTCACTTTGAACACATCTTGTGTTCAGTATGGATGCTTTCACTATAGTTTTCAAGGCTTTTTTAAAAATTGGATTCTGTTTTCTGCCATTTTCTTTTCCATCCCATTCCAAACTCAAGTTGGAAATATGCTTTAAATATTTTTTTTAAATATGCTTTAAATATGCTCATTTAAAGCAGATTAAAATATTCAGTTATTATCTTCTGTTTTAGTGGGGTAGTAGTGGACCATGAATTCCCAAAATTTCATTCACATTCAGGAGGAAAATCAATAAAATATATGAAAAATTCACTCGGGAAATTGCAAGTCATATTAAGACCTTTCCAATACTATATTTTTACCTCAGTATATTGCCTGAAGTGGTAAAATTGACAATAACAACTAATCTGAGTTCTGTATCCGGTAATATTAAATGGCTCTGGAAGAGCTAGTGGAAGCATCTGTGCTAGACATAAATAATTACATACACTCTCAAGGGAAGTAAACTAACTAATTAAACTATGAGAATTATTTGCAATGCAGAGAGTAAAGTCAAACTCCTTCCAGTGGTGCTGAATATAGCATCTCAGTAAGTTGCCTCCCTCCCCCGAATCAATACGGTGCAGAAAAATGTAAAAGCAAAGTTTGAAAGAGCTTACAGTATATTGATTATAATAAAGATCTATATTCATCATAATGCACATAAAGCATAAAAAAGTATTTTATATCCTGCTAAGAATTATATACAAGACCCTGTTTACGAGAGACCTTTAGTTATTCATTCAGAATTCCTTGTATAAACTTATCCTATAATTTGAGCTTCTCTGAGTTTTGAAAAGAAATTCTCCAGAAAGTTACTACCAAAACCCCAAGCATTCCCCCATTGTTCCAAATTACAAAAAGTAGTATTCAATAATCCTACCACTTCCCTCAAATTCCTACTCCTAATCCAAATTGCACAATCATTTGTAAACATACTACAATTTACCCCTTGAGGCAAAACCTGAGGTAAATCACCATTATATTAAACAAAGAAGGACTTAACACTACCCCGAGGAATACCATTAGTCATATCCTGAAGGTTAAAAAAGGAATTCCACACCCTAACTCGAATCCAGCTTCCACAAAGGAAGGACCACCATAAAAATCTCCCCTGAATTTCCCACTAATATTTACATAGCAAACCCTCATGCCACACCATATCGTACACCTTTTCCAAATCCAAGAATACCACATTCACAAAACCTTTGGTACAGAGGGCTCTCCAAATATCTGTTTCCAATCTAACCACATGATCCAGTGTTCTGCGATCCCTTCTGAAAACCACATTGAAAATCCATAAGCAAACAATGCTTATCAAGGAATGCCATTAACGGTTTGTTCAACATACATTCCATAACTTTCCATAAACAAGAAGTCAAGGCAATTCGTTGATAGGCTTCTGGAACTGACTAATTCTTGCCACGCTCACCCACTGGAATAACAATAGCTACCTTCCCAGAATTAGGCAAAATGTCCCTCTCCCACACCATAATAATTTAATTTAATTTAATTTAATTTAATTTAATTTAATTTAATTTAATTTAATTTAATTTAATTTAATTTAATTATTTAATTTAATTTAATTTATATGACCGCCCATCTCCCCCAACGGGGAACTCTGGGCAGTTTACAATAAAATCAAGTTTAAAATAGGAATATAAAAGTACAATTTAATTAATACAATCTAAATAAATATAAAATCCAAATTTGGCGAATTAGTTTTAACTAAAAGGAAGGACATTATGGAATTAACCACCCCCATATTATAAAACCTCACCAAAATTTTCAAAGATTCCTCAGGCAAATGCCCCAGAATCTCATAACTAAGGTCCTCATCCCCAGGAGAAGACTTTGAACCTAAACCCAAAGCTCTCTGATCCTCCCAAAGGGAGAAAAAAAAACCCTCCAGATCTAGGATCAGTCCTCCAAAAAACATCTTTATGCAGGTCAAAAAAACTCTTTTGATATTCTATAAAACTAGCTGACCAATTCTCCACACTACTTACACGTTGAAAAACAATTGCCAACTAATATCCCCCAACTTCACCTTTTCATTCATTGCCCAATCACCACAAAGGAAGAGTTACCCTCCTCCCACCTTCCCAAAGCAACCAAACCACCATGCATCTTAGACCATCCTTTGTCCAACTGAGAGTCTCTCTCCATTTCCCCAACTGGATGCCATCCCTTCCCCTTGTCATCTCTGAACCTCCCCTATTATCACCTTCTGCCTCAATTTCTTCTTCCACCCCCCTTCCCCTGCAACATTCCGTCTCCCTCCTGGCCCTCTTTTAAGTTCAAATCCCTGTCTATCTGCTACATATGACCCAACTGCACTCTATCTCCACCCCTCTCATTTCCTCAGAAGTTTGGGGAGCCTGATGCTCTTTCCCTCAAGTTCTTAACATAAATATACAAAATCAGGTGGAGGGATGATAGTACAATGAAAAATAGGATGCTTAAAGGAACAGGCACCTTTACATAGATAAGTCTCTAGAAGTCTCTGTTAGATTAGAATGTAAACAGGTAGAAGTGAGTGTAACCTAATTTCTTCTACCTCTGGTTAAGAAGCTCAGGAGGACATTTGGCTTGAAATTAAATAACAAGGAAGGAGCCTGATAAAGGTTTTTTGTCTCCAAGTCTTCCAGGGAAAAAGCAACAAGAGGAAGAAAAATAAAAAACCCACCGCATGTCGGGGAAATGAATTTTCCAGGATTTTAAGAAGCAGTTGATTGTATCCAGAATTATAGGCTCAATCGAAGAGAATATTTGTAGCTCAGGGTTGAACTGTGGAGTCCTTGGTGCTCTCTGAGCCTTGTTGTTTTCTTGCAGATGTTTCATTGCCAGACTAGGCAACATCTTCAGTGCGAAACTGAACAAATCGCACTGAAGATGTTGCCTAGTCTGGCAATGAAACATCTGCAAGAAAACAACAAGGCCCAGAGAGCACCAAGGACTCCATTATAGGCTCAGAAATTAATCTGGTAGACTTCTGTTAGAATTTGAATCTTGTCTCAGAAAACCTTCTTTAGGTATCCCTTAATAATCAGCAAAACTGTTTTTATGATCTAAACAGAAACTATAAAGAAAACTATCTCAGTATCTGTTTGCTCAAACCGTGATACATGTATGCATACACATTTGTAATATGCAATATAATGCTGTTCCTTAGTTTTAGATATTTCCTGTTTTAGTCTGCTGTATATGCTTTTTTCTGTTTACTTTTTAAAGTTTTTACTGTTTGTATATTATTCTTTGTACAGATTTATTGTAAACATTTTGAACACTCATGAAGGGTAGGGACAATTTATGAACACACAGAATGGAATAAGGAAATGTATACTGTTGTGTGCATGAAAAGGGATGCAATTTGTTCAGTTTCCCTTCTAGTATAAATTTACTGAATTTGCTCCCCTCCTCCATAAAGACAAAAACTGAAATGCTGTTAGCATTCAGTGTTTCTATTCCTCAGAACCATGAATTACAGTTTACCAAACAAGAATAAAAATGCTTTTTAAAAAATCTGTTCAATTGTGTCCGATTCTCGGAGGCTACCTGGACGTTTACTTGGCAAGGTTTTTCAGAAGTGGTTTGCCCTTGCCTCCTTCCTAGGGCTGAGAGAGAGTTACTGGCCCAAGGTCACCCAGCTGGCTTTGTGCCTAAGGCAGGACTAGAACTCACGGTCTCCCGGTTTCTAGCCTGGTGCCTTAATAACTACACCAAACTGGCTCTCAAATACATATACAAGTGAGTATATTTGAAGAAAGTGTATATAAATGTATATAAAATACATTATATTAGGTCTTTTTGTCTTATCCCACATAACTCTCCTTCTTGAAAGATGGTCCACAATTTTGTAAGTTTGCCCTAATAAAAGACTGCCTGCCTTATTGTGGATTTTGGCTCTCATAATTTATGAATCAGATAGTAAGCTGTCCTTCCTTCTTTCTTACCTTTACCTCTGTTCTCCTTCCTTCTCTCTAATTTTTCTTAAATAATTTATTAAGCATGGATTTTCCTGTGCACTTGTTAACATAGTGAACAAACTATGAGTTCTAGTACAGGGTGATGACTCAATCTGGGAAACCAGTAAACGAACAATTCTAAGAATATAGTAGATAACAAAGTAACTGCTTTGTATAACAAGTTGCGTGGAAGACTAGGTCATAAAAACTTTCTTTTGTCCCAGTATGTCCAAATAAAGCCTGCTCTGAGAACTTTATTAAACACTCAGAAGGTTTTTTAGAAGACTTTTCTGTTTCTGAAAAAAAAGTGTAGTTTGAGACTCTGGAAGAGCCTTAGGCTGTCATTTTAAACTTGTTCACTAAGAAGCAAGCCCCTTTAAACACATGTTTACTTCCAAGTAAGTATGAATATGGTTGGGGTCTACCCTGCCCAGTTGTGCTATATATTGCTTGAACAAGTTTTGTGAGCACAAGCTATTTTTGAAAAAGGGGAAGGTCACTTGCTTCTGAGGGGATGTTAAGCACTAGAATCAATGCATAAATCAAAACAAATATTGTTTAAAAAGTAATATCAGTGCCACTTAACTCTGTGCAGGCTAAAATGTCTTTATTGGGGCTGGACAAGCTTTGAAAATTGTTCAGAAGTGTTTTGGTTCTTCCACAAGTACATTTGCTCTCTATTATTTTTAAAGCAGGATGGACTTTTTCCACAAAAGTCTGAAAAAGGTGCCACTTCTATAAGGAATCCATTCATGTGACTCTTGAGGATGCATCTGCACACATCCTTTGTTGTTGTTGTTGTTCAGTCATTTAGTTGTGTCCGGCTCTTCGTGACCTCATGGACCATAGCACGCCAGGCCTTCCTGTCCTCCACTGTCACCCAGAGTTTACTCAAATTCATGTTTGTTACATCGGTGATGCTACCTAACCATCTCATCCTCTGCCGTCCCCTTCTCCTTTAGCCTTCAGTCTTTCCCAGCATCAGGGTCTTTCCCAGTGAGTCCTCTCTTCACATTAGGTGGCCAAAGTATCTGAGCTTCAGCTTCAGCATCTGTCCTTCCAATGAGCAGTCAGGGTTGATTTCCTTTAGGATTGACTGGTTTGACCTCCTTGCAGTCCAAGGGACTCTTAAGAGTCTTCTCCAGCACCACAGTTCGAAAGCATCAATTCTTCGGCGCTCAGCCTTCCTTATGGTCCAACTCTCACAGCCATACATTACTATTGGGAAAACCATAGCTTTAACTATACGGACCTTTGTCGGCAAGGTGATGTCTCTGCTTTTTAATATGCTGTCTAGGTTTGCCATAGCTTTCCTCCCAAGGAGCAAGCGTCTTTTAATTTCATGGCTGCAGTCACCGTCTGTGGTGATCTTGGAGCCCAAGAAAATAAAATCTGTCACTGCTTCCATTTGTTCCCCTTCTATTTGCCAGGAAGTGATGGGACCAGATGCCATGATCTGAGTTTTTTTAATGTTGAGTTTCAAGCCAGCTTTTGCACTCTCCTCTTTCACCCTCATCAAGAAGCTCTTTAGTTCCTCTTCACTTTCTGCCATTAGGGTGGTATCGTCTGCATATCTGAGGTTGTTGATATTTCTCCCGGCAATCTTAACTCCGGCTTGTGATTCATCCAGCCCGGCATTTCTCATGATGTACTCTGCATATAAGTTAAATAAGCAGGGTGATAATATACAGCCTTGTCGTACTCCTTTCCCGATTTTGAACCAGTCAGTTGTTCCATGTCCGGTTCTAACTGTTGCTTCTTGACTCGCATACAGGTTTCTCAGGAGACAGGTAAGGTGGTCTGGTACTCCCATCTCTTTAAGAATTTGCCACAGTTTGTTGTGATCCACACAATCAAAGGCTTTAGCATAGTCAATGAAGCAGAAGTAGATGTTTTTCTGGAACTCTCTTGCTTTTTCCATGATCCAGCGAATGTTGGCAATCTGATCTCTAGTTCCTCTGCCTCTTCGAAACCCAGCTTGCACTTCTGGTAGTTCTCGGTTCACATACTGCTGAAGCCTAGCTTCATCCTTAGGATATGCCAAAAGGAATATGGGTGAAGTTGCTCCAAGTTCATTATTAATCTTTTAACTGTATTAAGTATTCCACCTTTTTAAGTGAAAAAGGGAGGATTTGTCATTGTTGATGCGACAGTTTTACAGGAGATGGAACTAGACCTCCATGTCCTGCAGACCTCGCATTCACGCATGACAAAAACTGGTGAGAAGGTGATCTGTTTTGCTGCATGCCCATTCATACTTTCTTGGTTAAATCCGTTACTGAAACTTCAGAGGTGTTCTTCATAGAAGGAGAATCATGGACACCACATTTTAGTTAAATCACTGTTTATATAACTTTCATTAGTTGCCATTAATAACAAAGAAAAGGAAAATATTAAAATATGACATTAAGAATTGCCTATTTGTTCCCTGTCAGGTATCAGGATTCAATCTGTAGGAAGCAATCCCTGGAATGTGTAGAAAGCTGCTAGGGTTGGGAAAGTGGATATTTGCATACCTAGCACAGGTAGATGTTGTGGACAGGTTGTTACCATCTTTTCTCTCTGAGGTGAGAGCTTTTTCTAAGACTCTTATTTACTTGTTTCTGAAAATTTCAAGAAGAAGCATCACCTGTTAAGTCCATACTGTTTCCATTATGTGCATGCAGATTCATTTTTCCAGATTGGTTCTCATTTTGGTTTATGCATCAGCTTGAAATCAGCCCATGTGCAGAAATTCACTGTTCTTTCTAACTTCTTCCTGAGTTCTGTTTGCCTGTTGACATTGCTCACCCATATAGGAGAAACTGGGAGTTCCTTAGGCAATCTCTTCATTATTATACTATTAGCATAGTTAATGACTCAACTGTTATTTAGAACCAAATCAGATCTCCTATCAAAAGTTGCTTAGCACTCCAAATCCTGAAAAATTGTAGTTAAGTGCTCCACTAACTCCTTCCTTCCTTCCTTCCTTCCTTCCTTCCTTCCTTCCTTCCTTCCTTCCTTCCTTCCTTCCTTCCTGTGGGTGCAGGATCCGCTTTTTTTTGGGGGGGGATCAACCAAATGTTGATCCATTGGTGCAACAGGAATTGATCGACCGGCTTGTCGCCTGAGCCTGGCATTGTGGCCCGAGAGCGAGTGACTGGCCCAAAGTCACCCAGCCGGCTTTCATGCCTAAGGCGGGACTAGAACTCACAGTCTCCTGGTTTCTAGCCTGGAGCCTTAACCACTAGACCCAACTGGCTCTCTGCTCCTCAAACTATATACTTTTTCAGAATTTTAAAGTTTAACTTAAGAGTCTCTGCACCTCTGAAAAACATGCAATTTCTCTGACTTTTGGCTACGATCACAGTTTTAATACAGAATTACATTTAATTATTCTACCTGCTTTGCTAAGTCATGCTGCCTACTGTGAATAAATTTATCTCAAACCTTCTAGCTTAAATAATTATTCTCTCCCAGTCTTGAATGTCAAACTATTCTAGGTCACTGAAATTATTGGTATTATGTTCTGAAGGGAGTGCATAACTTGATAATGCTTTGAAGCTCAGTTTTGGGTATATTTTCTGCTTTGTGGTTGGAAATTCTAGAAATAGGCTAGTATTGACTTCAATACAGAAAAAAAATAGGTTCAGCTATTTTTGTAGAGTGAATGGACCTCAAACTAAATGAGTCAATAAGCATATTATAAGTCAAGGAATTTATTTCCAACTAGAGTTTGGCATCTAAGAAAGGCTTTCTCTGGTTTTTCTTTTTCTTTTTTTCCTGATGTCAAAGCATTGTTCTGGGAGGCAAGAGAGAACAATGAAAGATCAAAAGTGGGAAATGCATAACATGTTTCTTAAATCAAGTATGATTAATAGCCTCTTGCAAACCTTTAAATGTAACACTGTACGGCTACAGATGGGGGGGTTGTCTACCCCCTATTCCTTTTAAGTTTGAATTTTAAAAACCAGCATTTCTCCATATTTGAATACTTAACTCCTTTATTTCTACCCAGTTCACATCAGAACATAACAATATGTTTAGCACATAATAAGTCTATAAATATAGTTCTTCCTCCACTCTGTTGCCTTAGATGTCTGTGGCATTTTTTCACTGTAGATAAATATGTGGTTTGTTAAACCAAGTCTGTAGCTTGAATCATGTCAACTGGATTTCTATTTTCTCAGTGGAAACGTTTCGCTCCTTATCCAAGGAGCTTCTTCAGTCTGAACAAAGTTAGTAAGGGAATCCTTAAATATGTTTCTAGGTGGCTGTGTGACCTTGCACCTGGGGCTAGGTCATGGTTATTTTGAGATGTTATTTCTAAGTCCCTTTATCATCTAAAGGAGGATGGTTAAGATTACCATGCTGCTGTTGAGCTTGCGAAATGGTCTTAATCTTCCTAGGCACAGAAGACAAAGCAGGAAGGAAAATAGGGGAAAGATTGTGCCTGAGGCCCCCACCTCTATTCAAGGAAGGATTTTCCAAGTTGGCATAAATGGATTCCTTGACCCCTCTCTCAAACCACCTATCTTCTCTGTCTAAAATGTGAACATTAATGTCCTCAAATGAGTGTCCTTTTTCCTTTAGATGAAGATAAACTGCTGACTCTGGTCCTGTGGTATTACTTCTCCTGTGTTGGGCCATCCTCCTGTACAAAGGTTGTTTGGTTTCTCCAATGTAGAGTTCAGAGCACTCCTCACTGCACTGGATTGCATAAACTACATTGCTTTTCTTGTGTTTTGGAATTTGATCTTTGGGGTGTACAAGCCTCTGTCTCAGTGTGTTGGTGGGTTTGAAATATACAGGTATGTGGTGTTTGCCAAATATCCGTTTTATCTTTTCAGACACGCCAGCCATGTAAGGAATGACCAGGTTCTTCCGTTTACTCTGAGTCTCAGCCCTATCTGTCGCTGTTTTAGGTCTGGTAAACCAACTTTTAGGTTTGTTAAACCAACTTTTCCTGTCTGTGTAAGATCACCAATACCTATAGTATTCAGTTCTAATAGTATTTCTGAATCAATTTAGCGAAAACAGGAAAGACAAAAAGGAAATACTTTTTCACACAGCACTAACTTCAGAAATCAGTGACATGAGATATGGTAATTGCCTTGGGGTAGATGATAGAAAATGGGATTTAATAATTTATTAGACTGGGGTCATTAAAGTTTACCCCATGATGGCTTTATGCAACAGGCCAAACAGTGGGGTATCTTCTCCATCCTGGTCTCTTGTCATAATTTCCAGCCAATGAGTAGGGTAGGGGATTGTAGACGCTGAAGTATAACACAATGGGAGAGAAACAAGTTGGAGAAAACAGCAACTGGTAGTTGTCACGTGTTTGTGCCTCAGGCACAAACTCTCCCCCATCTTCCTCCCCGTTTTGTCTTCTGTGCCTAGGAAGATTAAGACCATTTCGCAAGCTCAACAGCAGCATGTTGATCTTAACGATCCTCCTTTAGATGATAAAGGGACTTAGAAATTACATCTCAATATAACCATGACCTAGCCCCAGGTGTAAGGTCACACAGCTACCTAGGAACATATTTAGGATTCCCTTACCAACTTTGCTCAGACTGAAGAAGCTCCTTGGATAAGGAGCGAAACGTTTCCACTAAGAAAATAGAAATCCAGTTGACATGATTCAAGCTACAAGCATCATGAAAGTATATAATTAGTTGTATTAAGGAATAACCCTGATTATTGGCATACCTAATAGCAAAGAATTAAGTGAATGTACCAAAATATTGGATTTAAAGATGTAATGAATTTTTTTTATTTATTATTTAAATTTATATGACCGCCCATCTCCCCCAACGGGGAAGCAAATATACTTTTCCCCAACGGGGAAGCAAATATTACTGCTGAAGCAAATATAACCTGTACAACATGGGACATTTGATATGTGTTATACCTTTTCTTTTTTCTTCCTAGCCTACGATGAAAAGTTTTTTTGGGGGGAATTCTAGGGTTGGTGGTCTAGGGTGGTCTAGGGTTTTATTGGTTATAACAGTAATGTAAGCTTTGATTCCTTGCCCTACTTTTGAATCAGTAATTATCTTTTTATTTCAATCCCACCATATTTTATTCCCAGAAAAAATGTGTATAAATCCCACTCTTTTTCAAAGCAGTGTTTGTCCTCACTTAATTCATGACTTGTCTACCAAACCATCAACATTTTAGCTAAAATGTTTGCAGATTGTGTGCTTTTTACTTAGAATCAAAGGATAAATCTTAATCAGTGATAAATAGCCCTATTCTATATATTTGTTTGTGGGTGTGTAATAACAAGGAAGAGGCTGCTAGCAAGGCTTTGTGTAACTAGGCCAGATACACATGCTGTATTTCCTCTAGATAATTTAAAGGAAAAAAATGTTCCCTTAACATTTGTGCCACATTTGTATCTGATCAACAGCTGTTGTAAAGCCTAATCCTTTGGTTTAGCAAACAAAGCAAGGGGGGGTGTCTTCCAATAAGCATTACACTAATGCAAATGTATTGAAAGAATTAGAATTGTAGGAACAGTTGACCTGTTCAGAAAGATAGAACTTCAGCAAAGGTATCGCTGGACAGGAAGGAGGAGAATTACTTCAATGAAGTTGTATTACACTACTGGGAATGGCTTTATAATATGGGTGTTGGGTTTCACATTCTGATCTTGTCAGTCTGTTTAGACTAGCAGCATTCAGCAGATCTGTGTAAGATTCAGTATGCTTCCAGTGAGTTATCCCTCTTTTTGAAACCTCCTATGAAATTAACATTCATGGTCAGAAATGATCCAAGGCTCATCTCCATGCTCCGCTTGTCCCCAGGCTAGGACAGCCTGCTTACTAATTCTGGAGGACATGAATGTATTATGTCATTCTTAGCCTACCCCAGCTAATGGGAAGGCAACCTCACCTTATATTTTCTTGTTATGCATCAACAGTTGTGTTTTCTAACCTCTGCCAGCAAAACTGGTACTGATAGACCATCTGTTGCACTTTATTTCATAACTGACAATGCCTCTGCTTCAACCGGCTAGTGTGTGCATGCCCCCTTCTATCCAGTCCTGGTCACTGCACTCCACTGCCATTCTGTCCTGGGCTGCTGAGCTGTTGAAACAATGAACCTGCCAGGTCTCCTGGACTAGAGTCCAGCAACAGTTTTAGCTTGCTGAAATTCTCTTAAGGGCTTGCCAAGCCAAATACTGGAAGTTGGCATCTGTTTGGAATGTGTGCATGGGCTGAGATGAATTTGACAGAAGTTTTCCCTTCTAACTCAAAGGGCAGCAAGAATAGTGAACAATGAAAGTGCTGTTTGGCCGCCACCCCTGGTCCACCTGTGGACCAATGAAATGCTCCTCATGTGTAAGCCCTGCATTAAGCAGGGAGTTGGATTAGATATTCTCTAAGTTTTGTATTTATTTATTTGTATTTATAGTGCTATTTATACCCCACCTATCCCCTCCCTAACGGAGGACTCTAGGCGACATACATACATACATACATACATACATACATACATACATTTTTACCATTATACAATGTCACCAACTATAGAGTGTAATTTAACCCGTGCACCAGGAGAGGGGGTAAGGGAACTGGCTCTTCTAAGGCTCTGGACTACAATTCCCAGGATGCCTTGAGCCGGCTGCTGACGTCCTGCTGATGTCACTTCCGGGTCTGTCCTCACCGTCGCCATTCAATCTTCCTCCGATCTTTCCTCCGGTGGAATTGGCTCCCGACAGGACGCCAGCAAATTCTCCCACTTTTAAGGTGGTACCCATTTATCTACTTGCTAAGCTTTCGAACTGCTGGGTTGACAGGAACTAGGACTTAGCGACGAGAGCTCACCTCGTCGCGCGGGGTTCAAACTGCCAACCTTCTGATCGGAAGCCTACAGCTCAGCTGTTTAACCTGCTGAGCCATCCGCGTCCCACCTGCTGAGCCATCCGCGTCCCTTCCAACTTTATGATTCTATGTTCCTATGACTGTCTAATATTGTTTGCTCATGCAAATGAAACCCGCATGTCCTCAGAGATCTGCCCATGAAAAGGGAAGTGATTGGATTTCTTTTCATAACGTAGGTGGGAATGGTAAAGTAGCAAGGGAAACCATTAATCGAGGGGCCATGGTAAGCATCATCCAGACAGAATATGCAGCCAGCTTGTCGCCAAAAATGGGGCTGTGATTTTTTTAAGCCAGATTCAATTCCAGCTGGTATCAGCAAGGGAGACAAGGAGCTTAAGGCTGCCATGCAGAAGATCCCACAATGATAAATGTTCCATTGGAAATACTACGGAGGCTCAATTATCGTAGTGCAAGTCTGCCCACCTGATGTAAACTTTCTGGAATTGGAGCTTAATAATAGATGGGATAAGAGCACAATAACGTCAGATTTGCCTCACATCAGACAGGATCTATGGAGCCTGGAGACACATCCATTCTGTTACATCTAACCTGTAAGTTATATAGGCTGCCAGCACATGGTGTATTCAACATGGTGTTGTTGATAATGGGAGAGACAAATTGTGACTTTTTATGTACCTAAAATTGAAGGCACAAGGCCACAAAGGATAGGGTAACCCTAAGAATGCCATTTATTTAATTTGTATTAATTAAATATTTAATTACCTGACTCTCTGCCCTATGCAAGTCCAGGGCATCTGCTAAGAACCATACCACTTCAGGGTGCCCTCTGCTATTCTCTGGAGCTCTGGGTGTTGTGGTTACTTTTCTGGGCTCTGCTGCCCTCTTCAGACATGCAAGTAACAATAAGAACTGAGGCAATGGAGCATCATTTTCTAGCCCTCCACCTCAGTGCTCACCTTTTGGGTACCTTTGAGCTGAAAGTGAGAAAAAACAGTGAGTGGGCAATAGTATCTTAGAGCGGTGTTTCTCAACCTTGGCAGCTTGAAGACGTGTGGACTTCAACTTCCAGAATTCCCCAGCCAGCAATTCTGGGAGTTGAAGTCCACACATCTTCAAGCTGCCAAGGTTGAGAAACACTGATCTTAGGGAGAAGTTGTTGTTGTTCAGTTGTTTAGTCATGTCCGACTCTTCATGACCTCATGGACCATAGCACGCCAGGCCTTCCTGTCCTCCACTGTCTCCCAGAGTTTACTCAAATTCCTGTTCATTACATCGGTGATGCTATCTAACCATCTCATCCTCTGCCGTCCCCTTCTCCTTTTGCCTTCAGTCTTTCCCAGCATCAGGGTCTTTTCCAGTGAGTCTTCTCTTCGTATTAGGTGGCCAAAGTATTTGAGCTTCAGCTTCAGCATCTGTCCTTCCAATGAGCAGTCAGGGTTGATTTCCTTTAGGATTGACTGATTTGACCTCCTTGCAGTCCAAGGGACTCTTAAGAGTCTTCTCCAGCACCACAGTTCAAAAGCATCAATTCTTTGGCGCTCAGCCTTCCTTATGGTCCAACTCTCACAGCCATACATTACTAGGGAGAAGAGGGTCCCATTAAGGCCCTTTTGGCCCAGGACTTCCTATAGCCAGAAAAATGTGTAAGGAGACAGGGTATTCATAAGTGTCTGTGATCAATTAAGACAAGCTGTACATATACAAATAGGAAGAAGGTCTTTTAAATACAGGTTGCAGACTCCCTACTTCCTTTCTTTCTAAGAGCTGTATGGAAAATGGTATCCCACCTTTCAGATCTACTCAGCAAATTAGGTATGAGTGTTGATGCTTGAGGCAGTAATGTTTTCTGCAGCAGGGGTTAATGTATATGTTAAAGCACATTTCCTGGGATGAATAGGAGAGTGGAATATGTTTTCCTGTTTAACTGAAATAATGCAGGGAGGCAACATCACTGAATCCATTTCTCTTACATTTACTTTTTTAAAAATGACAGGATCAGGGGTTGAGAGTGAGGGGGAAAAAACTTGATTCTAACCTTTTTCCGGAAATGGTATTATTTTAAAATAATAATCATTATGAAGTGGAAGCCTTAGCTATTTGGTACTATCAGATCCATTACAAGGGCATTTTTTTATGAACGGTGAGGAGAATAAGTCATCTCCTCAGGGTATACAATGCGGGGAATTCCATTACTGGCAGGGAAATGATTTGAGCTTCCTCTGAGCAAGAAGGCAGAAAGTTAACAATGGACTTCTTTGCGTCTAGTCCCTCAATATGCTGAATCACTTTATTTGAGCTTTTACTGCAATTAGAGTATTGTGTTACTCTGGGAAACGGTCTTCTTTTGTCTGGAATGGAAAGTACTGAAAGGCAAGTCCTCTTCCCATTAAGGATTCTGAATTCTTCTACATCCTGGTAATTTATGTTGGTTTGAGTAATAGGTTGCATCCAGAATTACTCTCCCAAGGCCAGATCCTGGAAGAAGCAGATCTGTATGTTTCACAGCACCACGTGTCTTTGAATTTGGGGGTCACTTCCACACATTTTTGCTTGAATCATTGTTTCTCCCCAGTTTCAGGGATCCCTGTGCTCCTACAGGATGTGCTGATGAATTAAACACAGCAAAAGGTAAAGGTAAAGGTTCCTCCCGCACATTTGTGCAGTTGTGTCCGACTCTAGGGGCCAGTACTCATCTCCATTTCTTAGCCGAAGAGCCAGAGTTGTCCAAAGACGCTTCCACAGTCATGTGGCCGCATGACACGCGCGGAACGCTGTTACCTACCCACCGAAGTGGTACCTATTCATCTACTTGCATTTGCATGCCTTCGAATTGCTAGGTTGGCAAGAGCTGGGGCTAGTGCGGGAGCTCACTCCGTCACGCGGGGCTAGGGATTCGAACCTCCGAACTTGCGATCTTCCGATCAACAAGCCTGGCGTCTTACCCGCTGAGCCACCATGCCCCTACACATGCCCCTACACACGGCCCTACACAGCAAACTAACTACTAAAACTTGAATTACCAATGTATTGAAAAGACCAGGTATTCATGCATTGACTAAACAATACTTTGAAGCTGACAAGGGGAATCTGTTTGTGATACAGTTGGTGGGTATAACCAGATTGTGGTGAAAGTTCTCTCCAGCAGCCCCAGCTAGGGAGCCCCCTTCCTGCAGAGCTATGGCTATTTTGAAGTTATTAAATTTTAAATGGCAACTGAAAATGTATTTTTTCGCCTAATAATGTGGCCCTTGGACTTTACTGTTAGGTCTAGGGCTGTATTCTTAGAATTCTGGCTGGCCTCACTTGATTATTTTATATGAATAATATAGGTTTGCTTTGTTATGATGTACACTGCTCTGGACCCCTTTGTGAGACCAATAATAATGACTACTACTTTTACTTCAACAATAAGTTATGAATTATATACAACTGTCCTGCTTTCTTTGATAGTGCCACATTCAAAAGAGAAAGACTGAGAGAGAAAGAACAAAGTTTTGGACAATTAAAAAGCCACCAATATAAATAAAAGCATACATGATGAGCAGCTATCCAAGGAAGGAAGGGCGTCATTGTTGATAAGCAGCTTAGCAAATCCTCTGGAAGAGTTTCCTGGCTAATTGAATTTTCCATTTTTTAGAACTGAGTCATCCAGAGTGGAAATTTTGCTACCTCAAAATATTTGCAGAAGCAGGTAGAATAGGATCTGCCAATCAAGTGTCTTCCCTTGGGCAGACATGGCAAATAAGAAAATCACATAAAAAGAGGGATCAATCATTCCAGTCCCAGAAGGGCTTTAATTTTAATTGTTCTTTTACTTTTTTCCATTTGAAATATCCAAATTAGTATGGGCAGCTCAATGACAATCCTGTAGGGCAGGGGTCCCCAACCACCAGGCCACAGACCAGTACCGGTCCGTGGCCTGTTAGGAAGCGGGCCACACAGCAGGAGGTGAGCGGTGGGCGAGCGAGCGAAGCTTCATCTGTATTTACAGCCGCTCCCCATTGCTCGCATTACCGCCTGAGCCCCGCCTCCTGTCAGATCAGCAGTGGCATTAGATTCTCATAGGAGTTGTATAATTATTTCATTATATATTACAATGTAATGAACATGAATTTGAGTGGAATCCGAGAGACAGTGGAGGACAGGGGGGCCTGGCGTGCTGTGGTCCATGAGGTCACGAAGAGTCGGACGCGACTAAACGACTGAACAACAAAATAATAATAGAAATAAAGTGCACAATAAATGTAATGCGCTTGAATCATCCCGAAACCACCACCACCCCCGGTCCGTGGAAAAATTGTCTTCCACGAAACCGGTCCCTGGGGTCAAAAAGGTTGGGGACCGCTGCGTAGGGTCTCCTCAGTACAGCCTAAATGGTTTCACAAGGATTTAAGTGGATAGTTTGGTTTTGGAGTTTTCAAGTAATGTTGATTTCTTCAGAAAAATCAGGTCCAAAGAATGGAGTTGTCCATTCCCTTAAAACCTGCCAAGAGGTGGAACTTGTCATATGAGCAGACCTTGCATATTCACTATTCATTATTGCCAACAATTGCAGAAAACATCTAAACACATTAACCTTGAAAAGATTTTCTACTGTATGAACACACCACAATCAGGCCATTGTTCTGTAATGTAGATGCTGAATACTATGTGTCCTCCAGGATTTCAGGCAGAAGTCCAGCCCAGTCCTAATTTGAGATACCTGGCTGGACCTTGTTTATGTAAAGCTCATATAGTTTCAAAGGAACTTTGGCTTTTTCTGGGACTATGATCAGAAATCATCATACGTGTCTTCTGCACAATGCTGTGTGAATAAATGTTACGATCTAATCAAAATTGTGGGATATTTGAACTCTATTTCTTAAGAAGTATATCTTCTAAGAAATACGTTGCTAAAATAAATAAATACATAAACAAACAAACAAACAAACCCACTCCCCTAGTGTCTTGAGGAACCAACAAAGGATTTGAATTAAAGCCTGTCATAATCTTTGATATTTATTTATTTATTAGATTTATCACCTCTCATCTCCTCCCCCAAGGGGGACTCTGGGCGGTTTACAATAAAATAATTTATGTTATCAGAGGGGGCTAGAGGTTTGCATTTGCTGACTACTGAACATCCCATTCTTACCATTGTCTAGTATAAATATCTGTTATCTGTTAACGTTAGGAACCACAACTTCCAGAACACGGCCACACAGCCCGGAAGACCCACAACAGCTATCTGTTATCTGTTCAATAAAAATATCTATCTTGGCTTCACCTTTAGCCTAAACCATTCTCAGGCTTTCTGCACTCTTTCTGTGGGTGCTAGACAATGCTGCCATAGGAATATTTATTTCTAAGAAAATAAAATAATGGATAATGAAGGCACTTTTCAACAGCAATGCTGAGTCAGCAGGAATAAAGTGATCTAAACAGCACTTTTTAGCCAACACAGCAAAAAAATCAAATAAAAGAAGAAGAAAAAGAGGATAAACCCACACTTAGCTATAAATTAAATACAAATGTGGTCTTGTGATTTCTGTTTATTGGTCACAGACCTCTTAAAACATTTTAGTTATCTACATTTCTTTGCAAATTAGACAACTATGATAAACAAGGCTGTAGCTGGAAAACATCTCAAATTTAATGATCGGGGTGCTATTCGATATGAAATATCATATGGATTAGAAGAAATGCCACTTTTTAATGCTCCTTGTGAAGTTGCTGGTGGGTATTTTGAAATTAATTAAACCCACGACTTTTCTAGAAAAACAGTTTTGATCCCCTTCCCCTTCATCTTTCCTTCAGAATAAATTAAACAATAATCTAGGTCAGGACTGGGGAACCCATTGCCTCTCCAGCTGTGGTTGGATGCCAGCTCTTGAAATACCAGGGCAGCAGGACCAATGGCTAGGGATTATAAGAGTGTTCTTGCTTGTATTCTTAAGGAATAGCAGTCATGAGAACATAAGTAGTGCCCTGCTGGATCGGACCCCTGGTCCATCTTGTCTAGCAGTCTGCTTTCACAGTGGCCAACCAACTGCACAAGGAAGTTCATTAGTGTCCAAGCAGATGGCCTTCAGAGGCAGTCACACTGATCTCCATGACTTCCATGAATAGGCTGACCATACGTCCCGTTTTGAATGGGACTGTCCCGTTATTCCACCATTTCTGGAGCGTCCCGTCGTTATAGTAAAATTCTCAATTTTGTCCCGTTTTTGAAAGTTCCCCGGTTAAGCGCACGAGTGTGCCCGCGTGTGCCCCCCCCCATGCTCCCACTTTGTCCAGCGACTTTTTTTCCTCAAGAAAATATGGTCAGCCTACTGGAAGGAGAACCGCGAGACTGAAGAGAGAGAAGGGGGCGCAGGCGCGAACGTGATCCCAAAGCTACTGCCGCCTTCCCCGTCCTGAAGCTGAGTGGCAGCGTCCCTCCTGCGCGCTCTCCACTCCAATGGATATCCTCCCCGGCTGCAGGGATGGTTGTTTTAAAATGCCCATCAACTGTGGAAATGTGTGTGCCAAAATACTAGGGAGAAAGAACCTGACTACTACGGAGATTGTAGATATGACTTGGAAGGAAGGGAGAGGTGAGAGAAAATTAGATGCCCAAGGTGATTCTTTAAAAGCGAGTCAGCCAAATTTCCTTCGAGTGGAGCTGGTAAATTAATGAATCCCAAAGGCAGGAGAAGGAAAGAGAAAGGAGGGGGGATTGAATCGGCAGGGGGATGAATGCGAGCAGCCGATGGGGAACTGGGAAGCTTCAAGGGGGATGTTTATTGAGGAAAAAACAAAGCCTGAGGGAACGGGAAATGAAGATGAGAGGTTGGAAGGAAAAGAGTCCAGAAAAAAAGGGGTTTTAAGAAAGGGAGGGGGAGTTGAAGGGAGGAACTTGGCTTATTTAGTTTGAAGAGAGTTGAGAAGTGAACCTAGGATTGGTGGGGCGAAGAACCTGGATTAGCGATAAAAGAAAAGAAAGGTAGCACCAGCCTGAAGTTTTTTAAGGCATTGCCTTCTTTCCCCAAGATCATGGGACTATCCTCTGCAACTGCAGTGCAAACCCAGGAAAAGGTACATTTGGTTTGAGGAGCTGCAGGCAGATCCTATGTGCTTTGAAACACCTTTTCCCCTTTGAATTAAAGTGCTGCATAGCCTTAATATCTTGTAGGATGAGGAGCCTTCATGAGAAATACAGTGTGATTCACACATTGTGCTAATCCATAATATGATTTGATTTTTGATTTTTAAGGTGTTTTGTGAATCTAGCAAATTTAGGTTTATTCAGTAAACTGTGTTTAAGCAGGATATAATTTTAGAAGCTAGCAACCTAGCAATTCGAAAGCATGCACATGCAAGTAGATTAATAGGTACCACTTTGGTGGGTAGGTAACAGCGTTCCGCGTGCGTCATGCCGGCCACATGACCGTGGAAGCGTCTTTGGACAACGCTGGCTCTTCGGCTAACAAACGGAGATGAGCACCGGCCCCTAGAGTCGGACACGACTGCACAAATGTGCGGGGGGAACCTTTACCTTTTTTTTAACCTAGTTATTAATACTAAGCCATGATTTGTTGAATAAGACACTGTTGGTCAGATTCACACCACACATTAAGAGATGAACCATGAATTAGTATCATACTAAGCCATTCTATACTACAATCTGAGCATGAAACACAAATATTTTTCTTTTGCTTCCATTGAATCCAACTGATTTATAAAAGATGCTATCTTACTACAGTAGTTGGGTTTACTGAATTGGTTATTACTGGAATCCAATCACCTGATTATGTGCCATCAAGTGTGCTGTCAACTGTTTACCAATTGATATTGAATGTTTTGCAGTGAAGGTATACAAATACTTCCATATATACACAGAGTTGAAGAACTGAAAAACTTTTGTGACTTTGCAGGAAACAATTACGCTAAATTATTAGAGCATGGAAATACAAGATTTTTGTCCTTGGGTCCATCAATTGACAGAATTTTAAGCATGTTTGATGGGCTTACTTCTTATTTTCTTTCTCAAGAAAAATGCCCTGTTATGTTGCAAAAATGGTTTGAAGATCCCTGTTTGAAATTGTGGTTGTCATTTGCAAGAGATTAATAATACCAGCCTCAGTAATTCCATAATGGATTAGGGACCATTTCCATGGACCGGGGGGTGGGGTTTGCAGGTGGGAGCCAATCGTGAGGACTGGGGGTGGGGTTTGCAGGTGGGAGCCAATCACGTGGATCGGGGGTGGGATTTGAGGCGGGAGCCAATCACATGGACCGGGGGCGGGGTTTGCAGGCGGCAGCCAATTGTGCAGACCAGGGGCGGGGACCCTTGTCTTTTTCATGAATACGGAATATTACATAAGACCCTGTCCCGTTTTGCCATCAAGGCTGTTGTCAGGTTCCGCTTGTGCTGATGAGGAATGACCAAGGAAAGTGTTGGGTGGAGGATTCAACTGTTAAAACTGCAATGGATAATCTCAGATGATTGCCAACAGCTTCCTTTTGTCTCACACTGGCAATGTTTAAAAGCTTTCTTTATTGCTATTTGTATTTATTTCAATTGATGCAGCACCTGGTTGATTATGGTTTTACCTTTTGTTGGGAATGGTGATCTACTGAATATTGATTTGTCTGTGTAGCCACCCATCTCACAACAAAACAGAATGCAAAATAGAAACCCAAATCAATAATAATAATCGTTATTCACCTTTTGTTTTAAGGCAGAATCCTAGATTTGAAAGGGCCTTTCAGGGTGTTGAGTTGAGTGGCCAATATTCATATTTGGAATAGCAGGGCAGAAAAGGTTTATCATAAAAATAAATCTAAAAAGCATGAGAACTTTCAGTTCAAAGATGTGTAGTAGAGCTGAGGGATATGGAACGAGGAAAAAGCGATATGATAGCACTACCCAAATTTTAAATAGTTGAGAATCTTAGTTTAAAAGCCAAATTTCTAGCCTGTTGGATGTGAAAATGCATATGAATGATATGAAGGAATTAATCCAGTTGATATTCACAGACGATTCCAGTATTCAGACCTTGAGGCTTCTATGCCTTGGATAGTTACATGCCTACCCTGCCCCCCAAACTCTCAATTCATGTTCTCCCAATGAAGTCTCTATCACTCCTTTTGGTTTAAACTGAAAAGTATGTTGAATCTTATATATACATGCTCCTTTTCTCCCATTATTCTGGCTCTTCCCTTTTGCAATCAACAACTATAAATTTTCAAACTGTGTCCAACCTTGCTGAATCCACAGAGATGAAAAGGAGCAGAAAAATAATTCATCAGTGAGGTTGATAATGTGCAGATAGCAGTGGGAGAATGGTATTTAAAAAAGTATTTGGACAGATAAATGGCCAAGTCAACATAATTTATGTTCACAAATCACATAGGAAAGAATAATATCATGGAAAATAAGACTTGCAATTGGAAAACAGTATTATTCATGGCTGAGACATGCTTTAGCAAGTGGAGTTGTTGTAGAAAGGTTGAACCCAAGCAACCAGCAAAGAAAAAAATTCTTCCTTTTTAAAAGGGAAAAACCATTTACAAACGCTAAGAAAAGAAGTGTATACAGTACCATGTTTTCTCCAATGTAGCATCCATTCAGGCATTGGATGTATAGAATTCTGCTCCATCAATGGATGATATGAAGTATTGAAAGATGGTGGGAGAGGATGGCCATTTGGTACAGTTTTGTTCATACACATTATATTTTTAAATGTGATATCCACCAGTTTCTCAAAAAAAAAAATTGTTAGAAAAATCATGCAGAACCGTTGTCTGCCATTAGAACATAGACAAGGAGTTTGCTTCCAAAGGACTACACAGGTCCAACAAATGCTTTTTGTGTAGCCTCTACCTGTCTTCTGAACCACTCCTAATTTTAAGTTAAAATTAAACATAGCAGAGAAAGTGTTTGGGGAGCATCACCCAATTAAGGGAAATGGATGGGGTTGAAGAATCATGGTGTCTGGGGATGCTTATATGGTCACACTTATTTTCTCTCTTCTTTCACCCATTTGTGCCTCCCAGACGTTCCATAAAATACATAGAAAAATAGTGTCCAATTGTGCACTAAAGCAAATATAAAAGAGGTATGTAGAGTGGGCCATATAAAGAGACCCTAGCTTGGATTGCTCCAAATTGTAGCACTGTGACTTATTAAGGGCAAACCTATTTTGTGCTTTAGGACTGGCTAGTAAAGTGCAGGCAGTAAGGATTCTAGAACGAATGGCCATATTGGGGGTAATACCAGATTCCACTCTACTTTCATTCTGAAATTTGTATGTGGGAGAAAATTCCAGTTTACTCAATCAGAACATTTCTGAGTAAAACATGTACAGAATTTTACTTACAACAGCAGCTTTGAGGCCATATGAAAGGTCACTGTAAGAGGTTTCACTCAGAAGGTTTGTGTTTAGGGAATTTTGTTCACTATACTTTAGGGTGAGTTGGTTCTTTCAGCCCTACCTCAAGGAATGTATGTTTTTCTTTGAGATCCTTTCATGAATCAGGCTCTGGCCTATAAGGTTAACAAGGAATTTTCTCTGTGTTTTGCCAGTAGCTTGGAAATGTAGTGCCTTTCTTTGGGGGGAAAAAACCATTGTTTCCAGATGCAGAAAGCCAAAGCATGATGTATGGTACAAAATGTGAACTTGGGTTTTTATGATCAATTATGTTTTCCTCCGTAGAGAAATGGTCATGGTGAATGGTATTGTTTAAAAAGCAGTGGCATGGAAGAGAAAGAAGGAAATTGTGCATTACAGGGTTACTGGGACTCTCAGTAACTTATTTACATACTTACTTTGGGAAGAACAAGAAATAACATAGAAGCTAGAACACATATACACATTTATTTATTTATTTATTTTATTTATTTTATTAAATTTATATTACCGCCCATCTCCCCCAACGGGGACCCTGGGCGGTGCACAGTAAAATAGAGATTAAAAATATATAAAATTACATAAATACAAAATATAAATTCCAAGAAGAATATTAAAATAAGTCACTGGGAGGCTTCAAGGGGCCAGCCATCCCCAAGAGGAACTGTTGACGTTTCCCTCCCAGGCAAGACGGCAGAACCAGGTCTTTAAGCCTTTCCGGAAGGCTGGGAGCGAGGACATCAGCCTCAGCTCCGGGGGTAAGATATTCCAAAGGGCGGGCGCCACTGCAGAGAAGGCCCGCTTCCTGGACCCCGCTAAGTGAAACTCTTTAAGCGATGGGGTCCGTAGCAAGCCCCCTCTAGCTGAACGGGTGGGACGGGTCGATGTTCTGGGGATGAGATGGTCCCTCAGGTAACCTGGTCCTATGCCATGTAGGGCTTTAAAGGTGATAACCAACACCATGAATTGTACCCGGAAGCAAACCGGTACCCAATGCAGCTCGCGTAACAACGGTGTCACATGGGCTGATCTTCTGGCCCCAATAATTGTCCTCGCAGCCGCATTCTGGACCAGTTGAAGCTTCCGGATACTCCTCAAGGGTAGCCCCATGTAAAGCGCATTACAATAGTCTATGTGGGAGATGACGAGGGCATGAGTGACTGTTCGGAGGGCATCTCGGTCCAGGAAAGGGCGTAACTGGTGCACAATCCGAAGTTGTGCAAAGGCCCTCCTGGCCACGACTGCCACCTGCTCTTCCAGCAGGAGTCGTGAGTCCAGGAGAACCCCCAGATTCCGCACAGGCTCCGAATGGGGTAGTGCCACCCCATCTAGAGCCAAAGATGACAACTTCCTAGGACTCGAGCGGCCATCAATCCATAGCCACTCCATCTTACTAGGGTTCAGTCAAAGCCTGTTGTTCCCCATCCAGGCCCCCACAGCCTCCAGACACTGAGATAGGGTGGCAACTGCATCGCTTACTTCACCCAGGATGGAAATATACAGCTCTGTATCATCAGCATATAGATGGTATTTCATCCCGTGGTGATGGATGATCTCACCCAGCGGCTTCATATAGATGTTAAACAGGAGAGGGGAGAGCACCGAACCCTGTGGCACCCCACACAGGAGGGGCCATGGGTCAGATCTCTCCTCCCCTATCATCACTGATTGGGAACGGCCCTGGAGGAAGGAGGCAAACCACTGCAACACCACACTGCCCACCCCCAACTCCCTGAGCCGTCCCAAAAGGATACCATGGTCGATGGTATCAAAAGCCGCTGAGAGATCTAAAAGGATAAGGATGGATGCACTACCACCATCCCGTCCTTGCCAGAGATCATCCATAAGCGTGACCAATGCAGTCTCCGTCCCATATCCCGGCCTGAAACCTGACTGAAAGGGGTCTAGATAATCCGTTTCATCCAGAATCCTCTGGAGTTGCGACGCCACCACTTTCTCCACCACCTTCCCTAAAAAGGGAAGGTGGGAGACTGGACGAAAATTGTCCAGAACAGTAGGGTCCAGGGATTCTTGAGGGGGGGGGTGCACCAGGGCCTCCTTAAAGGCTGCTGGGAACACCCCCTCCTCCAGAGATGCATTGATCATCGCCTGGACCCAACCATAAGTCACCTCCCGGGCCGATTTTACTAGCCAGGAGGGACATGGATCTAGATAACAAGTGGTGGCCTTCACAATCCGGAGGACTCTGTCCACTTCCTCAGGTCCAACAGGATCGAACTGTTCCCAGATAACAGAGTAAGTACATGTCTCCGTCATCTCCCCAGACCGTGTATCACGCATAGAGTCCAACTTAGAATGAATCTGAGCGATTTTCTCTTGCAGATGCTCAGAAAACTCCTCCGATCGACCCTGTAAATAGGTCACTGGATTAGATTGACCTAACAAAGATCTCGTTATCTTAAACAGGGTCGTCGGTTGGCATTCTGCAGAGGCAATAAGAGCGGAGAAATATACACGTTTCGCCGCTCTTACCGCCACAAGGTAGGCCTTAACAGCGGCTCTAGCTTGTGCCCGATCAGGTTCAGTCCTTGTCTTCCTCCAGCGGCGCTCCAGACGTCTCTTAACCCTCTTCAAAACCCTCAGCTCCTCCGTAAACCACGGGGAGTGACGGGTCGAATGAGGGAAGAGAGGTCGCATAGGCGCGATCCTATCCAGGGCCCTGGTGGCCCCTTTATTCCAGGCTGCCGCCAGGGTCTCTGCTGGACCGTGCAACAGATCCTCGGGTATACTCCCCAGCTCCCTCTGAAACCTCATAGGGTCCATCAGTCGCCGGGGGTGGACCAATCAAATGGGTCCCACCTCCCTGCGGAGTGGGGCGGTGCACGAGAGTCTCAGAGTCACCAGGGCGTGGTCTGACCATGACAACGGGGACAGGTCTAACTCTCCCCTCAGATCACTTTGCCATTGCTCAGACAAGAATACCAAGTCCGGAGTGAGGCCACTGTCTCTAGTCGGGTCCCTAATTATCTGAGACAGGCCCATGGCTGCCATGGTAGCCATGAACTCCCGGGCCGCTTCCGAGGCCCGTCCCAGGGACGGCAGATTAATGTCCCCCAAAACCATAAGTCTGGGGAACTCCACTGCCAGCCCGGAGACGGCCTCCAGCAGCTCAGGCAGGGAGGTTGCTACGCAGCAGGGAGGCTGGTACAGCAGCAACACTCCCAACTGTTCTCGGGAACCCAACTTAAAAAACAGGGTCTCACAACCGGCCACTTGTGGAGCAATGCCCCTGTGAGCCATTAGAGACTCTCGGATGACAACCGCCACCCCACCTCCCCTGCCCCGGTGTCTCAGCTGGTGCCACACTTGAAACCCGGCCGGGCACATTTCCGAGAGGGCAACCCCTCCCTCAGGGCCCAGCCAGGTCTCGGTGATACAAGCCAGGTCTGCCCCCTCCTCTGCAATCAAATCGCATATGAGAGGGGCCTTGTTGTTCACCGACCTGGCATTGAGAAGCAGCAGCCGGAGACCAGGGCCCTCAAGGATCATTCATGCATATAGTGCATTATAATGTGGTGAACCCAGCCATTTATGCTTCAAAATGTTTTGTGAACAGAACCATTATAGCTTATTGAATAAACCATGATTCAAACAAACTGTGTTATAACACAATATGTGAAACCAGTTATAATATGGTGTCACAGGTTCTTTTTTAAACTGTACCCAATTAGATTGACCCACCCACAAAAGAGCCACAAAAGCACTAGACCCTGAACAGGTTGTTTTTTTATATCTCCCTATAAAGGTTGGGGAGATGTTTGTACTTGGTCTCTTTTCTTTTTCCTCTGGACCATCCAGTCTCTGTGAAGGAAAAAAAACACCTCCTTTTATTCAGCTGCTTTTCTCTGTTTTTCTCTGACTGCAGAGCTTCCAAAACACACACATCCCCTCCATTTACCTCCCCCACCTGTTTCAAGGTTGCAGCTTTATTGGCAACTCTGCCATGCTGATGCTGGGGAGGAGGCTCAAATTGGAAGAGAAGAAGGCAGCATAGGTGCCTGCAAT
Organism: Charina bottae; assembly: GCA_023362775.1. NCBI lineage: Eukaryota > Metazoa > Chordata > Lepidosauria > Squamata > Charinaidae > Charina > Charina bottae. The sequence continues at coordinate 49,005,344 of JALMGJ010000002.1, read as the reverse complement.
TTTGCTAAGCAGCCTGCTCTTCCACATATGGGTTCCAAGAGCATCAGCCGAACAATGCAACAGAGACACAACCTATCCAACTTTAATTTCCTGTGTGTAAGACTTTTAGGCAACTGTAACAATGTGTTGTAAACACTAAATTCACCCAGTCTTTCAGGGATCTGCGAGATTGCCTTTTTGGTATTAAATGGCAACATTCTAAATCTGATCAAGAATACATTAGGCTTTGATCATCAGGGAAGGTCTAAGATATTTTGATGCTTGAGGGAGAGGTTGTATAAAGCCCTTCCCATTGCATGTATAGGCTCAAAAATTCACAGGAATGATGACTGAACAAGGAAAAATTGAGGCCTTTGGATTGTGGTGACAGAGAAAATTGGTGAGAATACATTGGATTACGCAAACATATTGGATCATCAATACTAGGTGAAGTAAAACCATTTAGTTCAATGGAAGATAGTAAAGCAAAAGCTTAAACATTTAGGATATATAATGCAAAGACAAGAGTCATTGGAGAAGCCCTGAGGTTTTGAAAAATGGAAGGTAATCAAAAAAGGGGGTGACAGAAGACAAGGTGGCTAGATGCTATCACTAATGATACCAGCATGGGTTCATGCCCAGAGAAGCAGTTGCTAATAGACAACCCTGGAGAAATGATGGCCATCAGGTCACAAAGTTTCAGGAATGACTGAACAACTTTACAAGAATAACACGGCACACTCAGTTGATTGACAATTGGGTCTAACTTCAGGTCTGGCAACAGGAGAGATCCTGAATAACAACTGAGGTTATAGACTAGTTACGAGGTAGGGAGGCTATGTTACATGTACAACCTGCCCAAGAAAGCGGAGTGACCTGGGGTGGGGGAGGCTTCCTCAGGAGCAAAAGATGGAGGTATTTGTGGTTGCAGCTTGAAATACACAAAATGTGGAGCAAATGTAAAGAATGAACATGGCTTGTTTTAGGAAAAAGTGATGAAGATTAAAGATCCTTTGTAACCAAAAGAAAGCCTGTGCTGTTTCCCTCCTCCCCTTCACCATTGAAACCAGGAAGGAAGAAATATCAACTGCAGCCATGATAATCAGCATAAATATTCCATAGCTGGCAAAATGAGCATTAGTAATAGAAAAGGAGGAAAAATGTACTTTAATTAGTCATCTCTGCATGGTACAAAGGGATTAAAGAATTAATGTACAGTCAATCAGAGATAAGTATGTTACTGGAGCTCATCAATTTTCCCCCCATTTCTGTATCTCTTAGCAAAACATGCCCAGTCATCCTAAATAAATTTGACTAATCTAATCATATTCTACTGCAAGTATAGGACTAAAATAATTATTCAAAACCAAGTCAGCATTTGGGCCCCAGTTCAGAAGACTGGGATGTGCCGAAAGCTGCATTGTCCTCATTACATGAAATGGATTAATATTCTGCCTTGCATCCAAGCGGTGGACAAACTTCCCTGACTGATATGAATGGGCCAAGTCAGGCAGTTATGAATGCCTTATCAGACTTCTGGAAGGTGGTGTTTTCTCTCCCATTCTGAATAGCTTTTGAGAATCCAATACTTTATATCCCTGCGTGGAAATCTAAATCTACACTTAGATTGCATTCAATAGAACATGTGTATGAATATTCTAGCATATGCAGGTTTGTGTGAAGATTGCTTTTCGACGGCTCTACTTTCTTCCAATATTCAAATATACGTTCAGTCAAGGTAAAGATGGGAGAGTGAAGGATGGAATAGTAATCCGTAAGATGATAATGAGGAACCAGATGGCTGAAAAACAGGTGCAGGAACAGAGACATGGATCTTGAGGACAGAGATTGTGGGTACAAAGATCAATGGTGAAGCACATATTTTGTCTGCAAATGCCCTGGGAATCTTAATCAGAAGGATACAGCAGCAGATTTGGATTAGGTAGAAAGCAAGTCACTTCAGATGGGATGTTATCCTATTGCCCCAAGAATCAGGGAGAAGTAACACGTGAGGAACCTAGCACAGAGTTACTGTATCTTGTGCTGGAATGGAAAGTGGGGGCAGAATGACCCTTCTCTCTGCAAAATCTAAAATGCTCTCAGCTTCTGGTCCCCTCCTTCCAAAGCAGCTGAACCTTTGCTTAAGCATTTGCACCTATGAAACTTCTCATTGCTCGGAAATCAGATATGCCCATTGTAGCAGTATGTTCATACATGGAAGAATGGAAATGATGTTTTGAGAAAGGAAGATAGTATCAAATTCCAGACTGCCTTTCCTATCTGGAACTTTTCCATTGATTCCATCAGGCTCCACTTTTTAAAGTTTTAATATTTTGTTTTTTGGAAAGGAGTGTGCTTAAAATCCATCATAAGAAAGATTTTTGCTGACTGAAGGCACTTGCTTTTGGTGTTTAATTTTGTCCTAATCATTCCCTTCTACAGTTTCTTCCCATCATATACATCATCTCTTCTGTAGTTTTTCAGTAGCATGAAAAAAGCAGAATTTCACTGATGTAGTAGATGGAAGCAACATTAAGAAATGATAGCTTACTGGACATTTAATCACAAAAAAAATGAGGAAAATTTGCCAAATTTCATCAAAGCTTTAATATATTTTTTAAATGGCAACTCTGCCTAAATTTAATTCCAGCTAGTTTCATCCCAGCATTCTACAAATTTCCCCTTTGTCCCCATTAGAATTGGTGAGAGAATTTTGTTTGTATAGTATTCAATGAATACCATATTCATGAATACCATTATCACACTTTTCCTACTGGTGCTTCCTTCTGGGGGTAGAGAGAGAAAGTTCTGTTTATTTCTCAGAAATGATAATGCATACAAATATTTATGATTTAGGCTCATAGAAAAAAATGTTGGAATGTGTGTCAAGTTCAGTTGTAATTTGGGAAGAAAGACTAGCTAGATTGATCATGAGAAATGTAAAAAGCAAACCATTTCAGCTTCCACCTCCTTCCGAGGTTCTGAAGTCAGGTTCAATACTCACTATAGCAGTTACAGAAATTTAACAGCTACAGAGTATTTCACTATGTGGTATTTGTTAAATATGAAGGAGGTCATAAATTTTTAAGTGATCTGTTAATAGACTGGAAACTAAAATGCTGGATCAACTGGGGTAGAGTCCAGGTAACTGTAACAATGAGGAATATTCTATATTTATCTCTGTATTGGATGGTACTTGGATTCTACACCTAACAAAATACAGGTAGTTTTCATTTAGCGACTGCTTCATTTTGCGACCATTCAGTTATGATGGTGATGAAAAAGTAACTTTACGACCTATCCTTGCATTTATGACCTTTGCAGGTCTGTAAAGCAAAAGAAAGCTGAAGTAAGATCATAAGCACAGTAGTGGTTTCACTTAACAACTGCTTCACTTAACAACCAAGTCGCCAGTCCCAATTGGGGTTGTTAACGAGGACTACGTTTATACCTTCTCCCTTTTATAGGTAGAGTGTAGTGTTTTGAAAGTCAGCAAACCTAGGTTACGTTTTTGCAGTATTCCTCCCCAATGAACATGTGAACACCACTCACTGAAATCCTTGGTCCTCATTTTATTATGATTATATCCTTAGCTTAAAAAGTAGCTGGTGTATTTGTAGAGATGGAGGCCATTTTTAATTTAATAAAATAGAGAGTGCTGCCAAAGATTACTATTTCTTCCTGAAACAAATAATGTAAGCTTTTTGGCTCTGATCTGATCTGTGAGGGTGACCTTTTTTCGAACTATGAAATCAAAGCCTTATGTCTCCTTGAAGCCTCCATGTGTTTGATCAAATTTATTCAGTACAAAGATTCAAGCTTTGAGTTGCTAGCAAACTCTAGCTAGCAATAATATGAATACTTTGCTGTATGGTTTCAAGGTAGTAGGTTTTTCACCTACTACCTCTGGGATGGGAATTCTTCACCTTTGTCGTGTTAGAACGCTGTGAATAAACTTTTTTTTTTCTTCATGAAGAGGGAAGGCTGAACATGGCCCTTGAGGGTCAGCGGGTGGAAAGGACCAGGACAACAACTAAATTTTATTTAAGTTAGGTGTCTTCCTTCAATGTGCTTTTCATTTCCAGATGGCTGACTATAGGTGCATCTCTCAATTTTATCCTTGCTTTTATTTGTGCTTATCAAGAACATTGTTTTGGGTTTAATTATTATTGTGGGATTTCTTTTTCTTTGATGTTATACATCATCCAGAAACCTTTTGAAATTGGGGCAGGTTATATGTAAAATTAGGTAATTAATTAAAAAAAATACATGAAATACTTAATACTTAATTAAGTATTAATTAAGTATTAATACTTAATACTTAAGCCAGTGTTTCTCAACCTTAGCAACTTTAAGAAGTTACTTAAGAACGTCTTACAGTTGCCAAGGTTGAGAAACACTGACTTAAGCATTTCTCACTTCTATCACATTCAAGTTCCAATTCAGCAGCAACATTTTCAGGGGAAATTGGGAGCATTTTGTGGCCCTGGGCCTTAGGATGTACAGCCCACCCTACATATGAATTGTAACTGAGGTTTACCTGATAGCTGTTGTATTTGCCATATCAGCATTTTAAAATACCTTCATATCCAAATCTTGGCTGTCCACGATATTCTCAGGAGTCTTCTCCAATTGTATCCAAGTACTTGTTTTTATGAATAAAAAGGACTTCTGTACGTGTATGTCTGTATGTACATGCATGCATATATGAAAGCCGTGCTTACTGGACGGATGGAAAGAAAGTGCAATGCAGCAAGAATGTATATTATGGTTCTGCAGGAGTCAAGTAGATACCTGCTTTAAGCCTTCAGCCGTTTGCTTGAGGGCCTTTTTGCAGACATTGAATCAGTGTTTCTCAACCTCAGCAACTTTAAATGTGTGGACTTTGACTCCCAGAATTCCCCAGCCAGCATGGGTTGGCTGGTTGAGGAATTCTGGGAGTTGAAGTCCACACATCTTAAAGTTGCTGAGGTTGAGAAACACTGCACTGAATGCTTGGTCTTGGACTACAATTCCAGTAGGAAGAGGAAATGGGAGGTCAGAAGAATCCTTCTGAAGCTAGCAAAGCACCAATATTCTTCAAGATGAGAATCTGGACTTTCTCTTTAGAGCTTACATGGACAGTAATTTCATTCCTTCCTTCCTTGAAATCTAATAGCTAAGAGTTGTTGTGTTGGGGTATCTGCAGGAGGGGCAAAAAAGTCAAGATGTGGCAGCGATTCATGCAATTGAAACCCTGCCCCTTTTTAATGTGACCTTTTCCCCCACCTGCCTTGCAGATATCCCTGTTGCTGTGTTTGAATCTCTAAAATATAGTTTGTCCCAGTAGTTGCTTTGCAAATTGTCTTATGGCTTTATGAACTCACAAAAGTTATATAGTGTATTTCTACAAAAGCCATCAGAGTAATGTATAATAAAATGAAAAAGAAAGTTAAAACAGCCTAAAATTTGAAAAACAGTTTAAAAGTTCTTGCAAGAGAAACGCTGCTCGGTGAAGATTGGCAGCAAGGGCCACACTGCAAAGGAGGAGATTGCAACTATTTTATTATTTAATATTCACACGACACAGACACACTCACATGTATATATCCCATTTCATGTCATGCATTGGCTGGAATTAGCTGATGCAAAGCATATGAAATACAATGATAAAGCATGTGTATTGTAACAATGGCCATAAGTAATTCAGTTGGATTGTCATGAACTCTCAGATGCCTGAGGTGTATAGAATAATAGATAAATAGAATAAATAAACAATATTTCTCCCTCTCTCTCCCCCCCCCCTCTCTTTCCTGGGTCCATGCTATGTGGCATATTGGGCAGTTAGGGTTTTCCAGCTCTTTCTATCTTGGGTGATTGTTTTGGCGTCTTTCCATGTGATATGCAATGTCTTCAGGTCTTGTATCAGTGTTCTTCGCCCTGTTATTCGAGGGCATCCTCGTTGCCTTTTAGCGTTAGGAGGAATCCAACTCATTGCCACTTTAGGGATCCGATTGTTCTCCATGCGGAAGATGTGACCAGCCAGTTGAAGGCTTTTATGTGTGGTGATGTTATGAAGTTTACATGAGCTACTCCTTCAGAGCACCTCTTCATTTGTGATGTAATCAAAATATCGAAACTTTAGAATTCGGTGGAGGCATCTCTGTTGAAAATGTCAAGCCTCTTGTTGATACTTGCTGATGCCTTCCAAGTCTCGCTGTAAGTAGCTGTTGGGATCACAATAGAAGTGAACAGATGAAGCTTAATCTTCAGCAATATAGATGATGAGGACCAGAACTTATTCATTCTCTGAAAAACGGCTATTGCCTTCCCAGTGTGGCACTTAATGTCCACCTCTGCATCTCCATTCTGGGTGATCATACTACCCAGATAGGTGAACCTCTCCACTTCTTCTAACTGTTGCAGTCCGAGTACAATTCCACATACTGGGGCCGTGGAGCTCACATGCATGATCTTCGATATCTCGGCGCTTATCCTAAGGCCAATTTTATTTGCCTCATATTCCAAGACAGTCGTGGCATATTGTAGTTTTAATTAGTCTTCCTCAAGCAAGGTGGTATCATCGGCAAAATCCAAGTTGCTTTGGTCATTCCAATGGATGCCTGTCCCAGTGTGTACTTCAGCTTGCTGCATAACATAATCAAGGGCCACAAGGAAGAGTAGTGGGGACAAGATACATCATCATCATTGGCGATCACTTGTAGCCGAGTAAGATTGTCTTCCAAAGGTAAAATTTTAACGGTGGATCCGTAAGTGGCTATAAAGGCCAATTCTGGATCCGCACAACCTCCCACAATGAGGGCATAGGTTTCCGGGTGGGAGATGGTCATGATGAGGGTTTGCCTGACGTGCCTTCCTTTTAGCTCTTTTCTCCTTTTCGCCCTGTACTCATGCTTCTTCAAAGTCCATAGCACCATTAATAAAGGATGACCTCCAATTGAAACGCTCATGAGTTAGGGCTTCCCAGTTCTCAATGCTGGTATTACATTTTTTTAAATTAGCTTTGAGAGTATCTTTGAATCTCTTTTGCTGTCCACCAATATTCCGTTTTCCATTCTTAAGTTGGGAGTAAAGTAGCTGCTTTGGAAGACGATGGTCAGGCATTCGAACAACATGACCGGTCCAGTGAAGTTGATGTTGGATGATCATTGTTTCAATGCTGGTGGTTTTCGCTTCTTCTAATACGCTAACATTAGTCCGCCTATCTTCCCAAGTAATTTGCAGAATTTTTTGGAGGCAGCGTTGATGGAATCTTTCAAGAAGTTGGAGGTGGCGTTTGTAGAGGGTCCATGTTTCACAGGCGTACAGAAGGGTTGGTAGTACAATGGCTTTGTAAACAAGCATTTTGGTCTCCCTGCGAATGTCCCGATCCTCAAACACTCTACGCTTCATTCGGGAGAAAGCTACACTCCCAGAGCTCAGGCGATGCTGAATTTCAGTGTCGATGTCGGCTTTTGTAGATAGATGGCTGCCGAGATAAGAAAAGTGGTCGACATTTTCTAGTGACACACCTTTAAGCTGGATTGATGGCGCTGCGGAGGGATTGGTTCGAACTTGCTGGTAAAGCACTTTGGTTTTTTTAATGTTAATCGAGAGGCCGAGCTTTTTATATGCTTATTCATTTTACGCCTTGGTTTTCTTCCTTGGAGCCTACGATGAGGGACAATCTTTATGGCCATCGTGGATCGAATTAATCAATGGTCTGTCCAGCAGTCATCGGCGCTCGTAATCCGTATCCACCGCCCATGTGCTGGTCCATGACTAGGAGCTTCCGGATTTCACAGTCCTGCCCCTGTTGCCATTCGTCAATCGCCATGGGACTTTTGGTTGTTTTGGGTTTGGTGTGGTTGGAAGACGCCTGTGCGTGAATTTGTTTTATGTGTGGAGATCGGTGCACAACGATCAGCACACAACCTTCACAGAAAAAGGCTCTAATCCAATGGCATGGATACCATGACGATTGGTGACCTTTTGTCTGCTGCAGCCTTCATCCGCCTTCGCAGCTGTTGTAACAATACACCTTGTTATCTTCCGCCTGTTCTGCCGTTGAGGACTTTCTTGGATCGTTCTTTGTCTGGTTCCTCCCCCTGGACCTTACCGCCATGGGTGACCCTACCAGGAGTACATGACTCCCGACGGCTTCGCTCACAGGGTTCATTTGGAACACACAAGCCCACTCACCACAACAAGGTGACGATCCAGCGAGTGAGAGACAAGATACAACCTTGTCTGACCCTGGTGGTAATCTCGAAAAAATCTGCATGGCCATTCTCAGTCTTAATAATATATGAATAATAGATAAATAGAATAAATAAATAAATATTTATAGATAATAAATAATAGGTAAATAGAAACATTTTCAGCTTCTTACAAACAATGGCTAATGAACAGGAGAGTTTATTGTGTTGGACAGTTTAGGTATGGGAGTATCAAACAGAACTGGCACACTGCTCTCCACGTGCCACCATATTTCTAGGAAATACCCATCTCCCTCCTCCTTTGCCACTTGATGGCTGGAAGTAATCCTTCCTTAGTATCTGACGTTGGGTAGCTCTTTGTTCTCTGAAAGTTCCATCATTGTAACAAGCTCATCAACCTTGTTTTCTTAAACCTGTTGGCTTGCTATTTTCCTGCACTTGCTGTAAAATATAGAAGATCTTAGGAGGATGACTGAAACTGAAACCTAATCTACATGAAGAAATGTCCTTTTAAAAATAAAAGAGTATTTTGTGATGAATATCATGTCGCTTCAAGGATCATAGTAGATGATGGTAACCAAACCAGGTGACCCTCTGGTGCCTTTCACAGTGAAACAGTCCCATGCCAAATAATTGATCAAAAAACAGAAATCTGCGTTAAATGGAGTCACTCTGTTTCTGCCCAGACTACAAGTTCAGAGCGGATTGAGATGTTCTGGGTCTCCTAAATGAAACCATGTCCTCTCGTGGGAACTTCTTGGTTGCTGGACCTGCCCTCTGGAATAGCATTTGCCCCAAGACCTTTAGAAGTCCCTTGAAGACTGGGCTCTTCCCACAGGTACTGGGGCCAGGATGATGAGTAAACCTGTCAAGCAGTGTGTACTTGGAATTTGTCTTCCCCCAGTGAGGCATTTTTGCTGCTGTGATTACTTGTTTTTCCTGTGTTGATGCTCGTAAACCTTTTGTAAGCTGCCCAGAGTCACTTGGCGAGTGGGCAGCCTTAGAATTTGAAGAAATAAATTAACACATAGATTTCCAGGCAGTCTCTCTTCATGTTTTTAATATTCTAGTGAGCCTTATCCCCCTTTCCCCATCTGCATCCCTCCGGGACCTGATTTCTGAAGAGGGGAGCCCTCTGGAGGCTGTTTCTGGGATTTTGTACCCTGTTTATCCTCAAGGGAGAGAATGTGTAAAAAAAAAAACCCTTCTTTTTTAAAAAAATGTTTCCCTAAGGAAATGTGACTTCTGACAAAAAGTGTTTTACATCCGCAAAACATTTTGGCATGTCCTGATTAATTACCGTCCAATAGAATCCTGCACGTTTCTGTTCAAAATGGTTTGGCACTGCTCACTGTAAAAAAAGTTTGGATACAGGACTAAAAATATCTGCCACACCCTTCTTCTGTACTGCAGTCTCAGTTAAGAAAAACGCCAGCAATATGCCAGCCGTGAGGCTGTGGATTTGGTTCTAAAGTAATCTGCTTATGTGAAAAACGACAGGTTGACTTATATTCAGCTTTCTCATATTAGCACAGAAGAATTAAAAGCCATAGGAAAAATATGGAAAACAACTTGCATTTGCTTGGCCAATTATGCACAGCTGTTGTTGGATTGAGGGGGAAAATGCTTGGAACATGCCAAAAAAGAGGCGATGAATAAGATGAAGGAAAAAGAACTTATTGGCATTGAATGTTTTCCTTCAGGCCACTTGAGAAGACCAGTGAAGTTCTTTGTAGGAGAGGGACTGATCTGTATTATTTTATTAACTACAATTGGACTATAAGCATTTATGTCTAAAAATAATATGTGTGGTTTCAGTTGGTTTCAGGAGTAGACTATGCTGATGACTGCTTATTCAAGATCTGTTTTATTCACTTTTTGAAGATATTAATTCTGTGCAATTCTTGGCTGATCTATAAATCTAAGCAGCCTTGGTCCTAGTTAGTCCAGGGCCATAGGCCAGACTTGTTGTTTTTCAAACAAACAAACAAACAAATCATCCTGAAAGAAGGCAATGACATGCCACTTCTGTATCTTGCCAAAAATGACACAGAAGGCAACAGAAGCCAAACTTTTGAAAACTTTTTCATCATCATCATCATCATCATCATCATCATCATCATCATCATCTCAGATGAGATTTTGGCATTGCTATGTAATTGGGCTAGAGCAATCTGCTCTGGAAATCTGCCATTCTGTCATTGCGCATGCAACATTAAAGATGTCTACTAGAATTTCCCATGAGAAAAAGCCTCAATCTCAAATATACACACATAAGCAATAAATCATATATCCAAGATTGTTTCATGGTTTAACTCTGATAAATCACCTCAGGAGTTCAGTGATAAATGTCCTTGAACTTACTGTTAAAACAAAGCATAAACAACTGTTTCCTTCAAGCTGCTAATGGACCTACAGTTTTTAAACTGCTAGGGAACACCATGGGGTATTATCCTATTGGGACTGTTGATGAGAACATCCAGACTGTTTCCACATTTCCTTAGAAAATAATTTATCAAACACTGGCAAAATGCAGTCCTAGAAAATTACGGAACTCTTGGAGGAGCACGTGTGCAAGGACTATAGCTCAGTGGTAGAGTACCTTCATTTCATGTCTAAAATCCCAGGTCCAATCTCTGCCATTCCAGAGGGAGTAGAAAATGTCATCCCTGACATTTTGCAGAGTTGCTGCCAGTAACTGTTTGTTGATATGTAGTTGTGTCACAGAAATGCTATGAGTAGAAATTCTGTGGGAGAGTTCAGAGTTGCCTTGGTAGATATCTTAATCTGAATTAGAAACAAGACATTTGGAACCCACTATACTAATGAACAGCTAGAAGACTACATGGAGTAGGGATATACAACTAAAGTCTCTAGGGCCACATACTGTATGTGCCATCTTAAAATCACAGGAAAAGGCTCCACAAAATTAATTACAGTAGGTATATGTAACATAGCTTTCCCCCATAATTTTAGCTTTTTAATTATGCTAAAATCAATTTTAGATTTCATCCTGGGCTCTATCTTTCTGTCTTGTTCTTGCAGCCCTGAAACAGCACTCAAAGACTGGGTGTAGTCCTTGGCCCCCACCACTTTGCACATTCAAAGCTCGAGTGTAAATAATTAGTTTTCCTGGCAAAGAATCATAGCATGGGGATGGAACACTTCTCTGAGGGCAGAAAGTTCCAGAATCAATCCCCAACCATCTTGAGATAGGGCTGGGAGAGTCTCCTAGCCCTTTGTTGCTCAGAACTTTAATTCACTTGGTGAGGAATGGCACTGATCTTTGCTTCTTCACTGTTATGAGACAGTTTTTGGGGGAAAGAAAGAGAATAATCTTTTTTACCTCAGTCCACAGAGTTCAGGTCTGAGCAAGGCAAAACCTTTCAAACTTGACTAACATCTAGCCAAGTTTCAAGATGTGAAATTCCCTAAAAGGAAAAAAAATGAAAATAGATATTCAATTCACATGTATTTTAAAAGAGAAACTTGGAACACTTCAAAGAAAGTGTTCTTACATTTTGATTCTACCTTATGGAGAAACACCTTTCCAAGTGACTTGGGCTGTAAATCTGAGAGCCATGGTTTCTCTCATTATGCCCAGGTTTCAGAAGAAGTGGGGGAAACATCTCTTCATAAATCTAAAGAAATCCAACACTTCACCTGCTTAGGGTCATGTTGCTCGTTGTACTCAGAGTGCATTTATCTGGCTCAAAAGAGAAAGAGGCCAAGAACAAAAAAAGAAATGAAGGCTGAATCTTCTGGCTCAGTCCCATACGGGCTCGAGCTTCTCCATTTCACTACTGTCAGCTCCTTGTTCCCCCTTCCCTTCCCTCCCCTTCCCTCCCCTCCATCCCTCACGTGAGGTAAAGTATCCAGCTAGCAGAGGCATCCTGATTAATTTCACCACCTCACTGATTTCCTAACAATGTGTTTTGTCAGGGGAGCTGAGCTGAATTTCAGATCATATTGGTCTGGAATTTGCTGCTCTGTCTGCTACAGGACAGATGATTATATACTGCACTAATGAATTTCTGGCTCTGCATCACCTCGGGAGCCTCTTAGAAGAACCATTTTGCCTTCATCTGGTATCTGTAACTTTCCAAATGTGATCTATCACAACCCTGGGGCTCAATCCAGCCCCGAGCACATGCTGCTGTGGCCAGAGCTGCAGCAGATGTGGAAAATTCTGTTGGATGAGCAGCAATTGTGCTAATCAGCTGTCTGGTGAGGCCAAGATGTTCATGAAGGCCAGAGGACTGACTCCAGATCATTGATCCCCCTTTCAAGCCAGAATGATTGCCTATTATCCAACAAGGGCTGCATGCATGCATGCATGCATGCATGCATGCATTAATGTATGTATGTATGTATGTATGTATGTATGTATGTATGTATGTATGTATGTATGTAATGGTTCATGGCAAGGCCAAGCTGCTAAATGGTGACAGTGAGACGTTAGCTTCAGCAGTCTGATTTAGTGGCTCTGAATCAAACACTTTGAGACTTTGTGGCCCATGCAATGGGGAGGAACACACATTAGGACAATAGTTTTCAAACAGGGGGTTCATGAACAAGTTAGAGAGAGGGGGCATAATTTGTTTTAAAAAAAAAAACCTTCAGGCAGAGCTTGAACATTGTCAAAATTCACTCCTGGTTTCAATCCTGGGCAAGCCCACAAAGTCTGAGAACTGTTGTGATTTATAGACTAAGATTATTAAAAAATAAGTCATATTTATTTTCTGCACACCCCTTACCCTAATGAAATCCTTACTTCACACTAATCAATCATTGGAGGAGGGGGTCAGCACAAAGTTTGAGAAGCCCTGCATTAGGTCCAAGATGGATTTTTGTGAGGGTCAATACTGAATGGATAAAACATGTTCTTGGCTGATCAGTAACTCAAGAAAAAGCAGCATTTCAGGATGAGCTAAATGTTAAAGCAGAGGTATGCCAAAACAAATAAGTAAGATATATCAGCCCAAGTTTTCCCAGGTCCTTGTAACAGAGTTCCAACAAATCAGGATACAGTTCACAGAGGTGCTTCTTAATGTGCTGATATGTCCCCTGAGAATAAATTTTCAATAAGTTACCCATGATAAGTGAAAGCCCTGGAGGCAATTTGGGCTGCTGAGATGTCATTGCCCTTTTCTTGGTGGTTGCGTGCATATGCTGCTGATTCAGAAATTTCAGGTCATGTGTGGGAATGTTTAGGCTAGGAACCAATTTGCTTGATCACATTCCTCATTAGGCTGCAGGATCGGCTTCCTAATTGAGAAGCAGAAGGACTCCTTCTCTCCCCTTCAACCTCTGTATGTCTGCACTATTGATTTATAGAAATAATGCCAAAACAATTGTTATTTTCTCGGTTTTCTTCCTATATATGTATGTGCATATACACACAAACATATCCATAAATACAAATACACATTCCACATATACATAGATATGGAATATATACAAATATACATGCCTGCAAAGTGACTCTGTTCTTTTTAATTTCATATACAATATCTGGAGTGTTGAGTTCATGATAATGACTCCCAGTTTTAAAAAAATTGAGCCTTTCTTCTATGGGTCCATTTCTTCAAACTTCCTTCCTTATTGTCAGCCGTTTGTGGAATAAGGTCCCTTCCATATTTTTGTGCTAGTGCTTTTACTCAGAAATAAAAGCTGCTCAGCTGAAGGGATGGCCTCTTACATTATTCCCAAACTATGGAATGCTCTCCCCCAGGAATTGCTTTGGGCCCCCATTTTTTCCACTCTCAGGAAAGGAATTAAGAGTTTCTTCAGCCAGGCCTTTTCCATTATGCTAAGAAGAATTTTAACTGTTCTTACTGATTTTAAACTTGTTTATATTTTATCTTAAGCTTCTGAAATCCCCTCAGGCAGAAATGCGGGCTATGAATTGAATTAATCAAACAATCAACATCCAGCCTCCCCAAATTAAGTAATTTATTCAATTTCAATCTTGCCTTTTTACTCAGCTGAAGGCTCGAGAATGTCTTTGCATGAAACGTAGAGACACAAGAGTTTAATGTGAATCTTTCGACAACATTTAGTCTGCATTTGAGAAACAGCTCCAAATGCATCTGGCAACTTGTGACCTACTAAACAGCTGACTGGAGAATTGCATTTTGTTTTATCCTTTGATTTTCTGTGGCTGCTGAAACAGCTCTTCTTGCCTTTTTTTTTAAATTGACCTTTTTTTAGTAGAGGAAAACAAATCCTCATTTTGATGACACCATATGCCCTGGTTTCTCAAGACTCACTGCAATAACTTCAGTGAGGCCACACTATAGGAAGTGGCTGAAGACTGGGAATTTCCCCATTCCATGATCCGGGGCTTTATCCTGACACTCCCTCTTCTCATAGGTAAGAATGTACCTATGTGGAACGGGGATACAAAGAAAATCCACTGAATTGTGTCACCTTTGTACAAGAGCATTACCATACCAAGAACTTCTCACTGGATTCCTTAGGAACGATACAACATGGAAAACGTGAAAAGACACATTCTCATGGAAAATGCGAACAGACGTAATTCTAACACTTCCCCCCACTAACCCACTTTTTAAACTGCTCAAGTGATACAGTTGTTTTTTAAATGAACCTTGTGCTTCTTTTAAAATTGGTTCTTGGATTTGGTAACTCCCATTCAAGTCAAACGTTTGAAACTTCAGATTCATAAAAATATGTTGATTATCCATGTAGTACTTTTCTCAAGGCAATTGTTAGCTACCCGATGAAGATGCACAAACCTTATTTTACTTATTTTATTCTCAAGCAAAACAGGGGGATCAAGACTGTCTGGGGTATTGTTGAGAGGGGGGGGTATTGATGCAGTCCAAATATTGGATTGACATCAAATATAATGCACATAATTTTGTGATAGAGACAGAAATTTGTTTACTATAACTGATTACTTAGCAGGAGTATAATACTAATTCATGACTGATGCTATGTTCCCTAGTCACATGCACCCAAGATGGCTTCCAAGGAGAAGAGGGAGGCAAGGAATCTTGCTGTTGCTCAGCTGCCTGAAGGTACATTCTCAGGTGTTTGAGTAAGACCTTCTGGTTTGGAAAGATGTCACTACATTCCAGCCTGCTGACAAACTGTGTTCATCCATGCTTGCCTTGTGACTTTTCTGATTTAATTAGAAATAAGTGCAGCTTATCAAACTAGGGGTGCCTGAGTAGGTGACTGGTGTGCCTGCTGAGTCTGCAATCCATAGTCTAGCTTTGGATGGATGTTAGAGATTCTGCTCTACCTTTGTAGAGCTTTTGAAGCCTCTTGAAGCCACACAACCAAAGATGCCTTCCATTAAAGAACTTTCTTCTGTAAAGGAAAGCCTCTCTAATCTGCCTTCAAACTATTTAGGACAAATCTTTAAATTGGGCTCAAAAGTGAGTTGAAAAAGTAATGCTAAACATATGGAACACTGACTTATCTGATTTAAATTTCAGATTCATTGCCCTCCAGATCCTTGTTCAAAAGTTCATAGCTCACTCATTCCACTGAATTAATAAGTAAAATGGAAAGGAAGAGTAGTATGTCATCTACTACACGTATGGATGAAATGTTAATTCAAACCTATAGATGACTTGAGAGAAATATGAAATTAGTTATTATTGACAAAGAATGAATAATCTTAAAACTCATAAAACTAAATGGGGCTTTTGGGGACTTTCTAATGCTAGCTAGCAGAGTTTCTAAGCAAGCTGAATGTGACACCTCAGCTTTGAGGTTAGAGATCAAATTAATGAGCAGAACATCTACCATAACCACATGCATGAAATGTTTAGCGAGCTGAATGTAACACCTATGCCATAGGAAGCTTTGTGGTTAGAAATGAAACTAGTAACCAGCTATTGGCAACGCTTCAAATAGGGAGCCTTCCCTTAAAAGGGAAAGAATAAATAGGGGTAGTGGTCTTTTCAAATAGAGTAGGGGGGTTGGGTAAACAAAGGCGGGCTAATTATATGCACAATAGGCGCTTCTGATAGGTTGTGAGCTCCAGAGTAACCCACCAATGGGTGAAAGGGGCAAGTGTTGAGCGACGGGTAAGAACTGTATAAATAATTGTGAAAATCTGTGGCTAGTGTGGCTCTTCCCTAGTGCAATTTGTTTTCTAGCACGGTTGAGTCCACCAGCTTTTTGCAAAACGCTTAAATAAAAACCTTTTGTTTCTATTTTGACTTGACTCATATCTGACAGACTGAAGACTGGGGAGAAATATCTTCTTATTCAGTGCATATTTCCTCAATTAGTACAAAATTTTAATCCCAGATCCATAATTCCCTGAATTACAAGAAAAAACTGGATAATAAAAATGTCTTAATATTGATATGTTGGGTAAAAAAAATTCCCCAAGACAATTACTTGTAAAAATGCACATAAGAGGAAGCATGCACACAGAAATATATACAGTGAGGAAAAGTACATTTAAAAATATGCACATTGAGAGAAATGGGCAGGAATATGCATTCAGATGTTTGTATCAACTTTTTTTTTAAAAAAAATCACCAATACATCAATTGCAGGGAGAAGTTGAGTTTCAGGAAAATGATTAAACCCCAGCTTGTTGTGATAACTTCTGTAGTACTGTAATATGAGCAGTGAGCCTGCTTCATGACTTTGTGTTGTGATGTCTAAGTGTTCCTTGAGTGCCAAAACTTTTTATAGTTTTAGTTGTCAATTGTTATCTTGTTATGCTGTTTTCCTTTTAACTTTCTCACTGAAAGACAGGAATATAAACTGCTCAGAATACTTTTGGACTGGAGTAGCATATAAAGGCCCTAGCAGACAGACAGACAGACAGAATTGCACAAGTGAGAAATTGGCTGAAACGGAATGTCTTCCCTGTTTGTTTTCTGTAGATTTCACAAGTTGGGGGAGAGTGTTTTGTGGAATCCCCAAACCAAAGGCAGTAAAATGGAGCTGAAAATCCAGTTCAGTTAGTCCTGCTGAAAAAGATTAGAGCTGTGGAAATATATGTCCTTAACCTGTGTCAAAATCTCTCCTCTCAAACATTTACTTTTCTTGTGAGCATAGCTTCTGTTTTCCTATTACATTCTCAGTATACTTTAGAATTTCTCCAGAATTTCTTTTGATGGGTGTTTTTCAATATATAATGAGCATTCATTCCCCCCCCCAGGGACAGTAAGATTGGCTAGTAGAGAAGATGACAAATCCTACATCCTGCAATATGCTTAGAGGTGCAGACTTTTAAAAAAGGATTACCATACCTCTTTTTCTCTACTGAGTTTCACATTTTGCTTGTTACACTCTCACCCTCCTCAGAAACAAGGGTGGGGACTTAAAGGGATAACTCTGTATGCTTCCAACAATCAGCAATTTCTTTGCTCTCAATTTAAAAGAGCATATGAATCCTTCAAGTATCCCTCAGGACATAATAAAAACTAATAACTGCTATTATTAGTGAATTTTGTGGAAAGCTAGGCACATTCACCCTTCATCAAGTCTTCAATATTAAATCTTGTAAGTTCTATTAATGAATTTTTCTTTATATTCTTCTTTTTTTTGGAGGTGGGGGAGACGTTGTGTGCCAGGAAAGTCTACTTCCTTTAAGATTTCTTCATTTTGGATTCAAAATTATTTCCCATATAAGAACCATGCAGGGCTGGATATAATTGGAGATAATTTCCAACTTTTACGTATTAATACATACATTGGTACGTATTAATAAATGAGTATGTTTGGCGATCTGCTTATATGTACATTTCTTAAGTTCTTTTCTATTTTCCTTTTAAATCAGAAGGCTAAAATGTAACATCTGCCAAGAGAAATTGTCCCAATTTTCTTAGAAATCAGTACTTTAAAAAAAAAATGTGAAAGCAAACCAGGAGAGGCAATAAACTGGAGCATGATGCAAGAGATGCATATTACTAGTAGTGATTGTAGCAATATTTGGAGTTGGAATGAGGGATTTAAAACAACCTTCCCCAGATCAGGGGAATACCACAAGATTAAGAACCAAAACAACTTCTCTGAAGTTTAATGCCCAATTGTAATGAGTTTCTTCAACCATAAACCTTATTTCTTAGCAGCAGGCCAGACCTGAAACCAAGACCCCCTTCCAAAATTTTTCTTGCAAAGAAAACAGAGAAATCATGATAACTGGGAAAGCCTGGCTGATTGAAGAGTGATGGAGTTCTCTTCTTCAAGAATTCTTACAATGATGTTCATATGGTGGAACGTTCTACCACATTGTTTCACCGTAACTTCGGATCAATGGGAAACTTGTTTTTCCTGTGCTTCCTATATGAAATAAGTGTCCCATGTATGTTCTGGAGGGCCCATGCTTTGAATGTGAGGCAGTGCTTCTGGACAACCATCTCCATTTACTGCTGGAACTATGCAATACATCTGAGCTATGCATAGAATGAAATGGGAGGAAAGCACAGCTGTGAGGATTACAATGTACCCCATGACAGGTTTTAATACTGCAAAGAAAATGTGGCAACTGAAGATACAGATTTGGAGAAAGCAGCTGGACAGCTATTTCCTGTTGCTAATCCTGAAACACACAGAGACTTCTTTCAGAGTGGAGGGTGCTGTGTTTCACCCTATCATTAATTGGCTTTCCATTAAGATACTTATGACAGCATCAAGAATGCTAAATAATGGACAGTAAATGAAAACAAGGGGTCCCAAATAAAGAATGCTGACCTGTCATCTAAATACCTTGGATTCTTTCCCAGATGTACACATGTTTGGTAAAGACTTTGGGGGGAAACAGCCATTTATACTTGCAGATAATAGAACTGGTTTAACTGGATGTGGGTTGCCTGAACAACTTCCACGAAGGCACATCCCAGCATTTGTGAATCCCCACAGCTATGTGTGCTAAACTTAGTGACCACATATGTCTCATTTCTGTCTTATTGCTGCAAGAGCAATCTCTAATGTCCTTGCTTAACCCACAACTTCCCATATTTGCTTATTTAATAAAGAGGAGAAGCTTCTTTCAAAGTCAAAGACAACTCTCATGTTTCCTATTCCTTTGGTGATGAGAAAAACAGCCCAGAACGGGGCCACCAAGCTTTAATGGCAACCCACCTACCTGTATATCTTTTACCATATTCATATGATCCTGATATCCATCCTCTAATTTCACCAAAGTTTTTTCTTCCCTCAGTAGGAGAATTCACGACAGAAGTTGTGTATATGTCCTCTATGTCAGCAGTCCCCAACCTTTTTGGCACCTGGGACCGGTTGTGGAATTTTTCCATGGACGGGGGGGGGGGGGGCAGGGTTTGCAGGCGGGAGCCAATCGCGTGCCCCGGGGTGGGGTTTCAGGCAGGAGCCAATCACATGCACTGGGGGTGGGGGTTGCAGGGGGGAGCCAATCGCACGCACTGGGGGGCACAGTAATTACACGCACTGGGGGGCGGGGTTTGCAGGCGGGAGCCCCGTGGCCCACTTCCTAACAGGCTGTGGCCCACAGGTTGGGGACCCCTGCTCTATGTGGACTTACCCTAGGCCTTTTATCAGCCACTGTCCAGAGATAGCTGGACTAAGAAGAACTTTGGTCTGATCCAACAAGTTCTCTCAGACACTAGTGGGAGGAGATTGGCAGAAGGTGAATACCTCACTGCTCATTTCCTTGATAGTCTGAGGAACTGAGGTTGATAGAAACCTTCCATGAATAGGAACATTTTCAAAGAACATATTTTACCCAGATTTTCAGCCACCGCTCTCAGCTCTCTACCCCCAAGGAAGATTGTTTAGAAGACTATCAAGGAGGAAAAGAGCAAAAATGTCATATTGCACAGTCTTTTTGGCCAGTGCTTCTCTGCATGCAAGCTAAAACAAATTTTCTAGGCATATATTTATTTCTCCATCAACTTTAGTAAAACAAAAAAAGTCTATATTTAACTTTTAGGCAAAGCCATTGCCCACACTCAATTGTCCACAGTGTATCTTCATTTACAGTAAAACAGACACCCTTTCAGCAACCAGTTTCTTTCTTGCTGGTCAAAAACATACACTAAAAGTTTCCTAAGCCTGGTCCCTTCAGATAAATGAAGTTTCAATATTGTGGTTAAAGTAATGATTTACAACAGTGTTTCTCAACCTCACAAAGAAGTGTGGACTTCAACTTAGCTGGCTGGAGAATTCTGGGAGTTGCAGCCCATACATCTTAAAGTTGCTGAGGTTGAGAAACACTGATTTACAATACACCTATTTATCAGAGGTGAAATCTCATGTCCCAATAGTAAAGGTAAAGGTTCCCCCCGCACATTTGTGCAGTCGTGTCCAACTCTAGGGGCCGGAGCTCATCTCCGTTTCTTAGCCGAAGAGCCAGCGTTGTCCGAAGACGCTTCCACGGTCATGTGGCCGCATGACGCGCGTGGAACGCTGTTACCTTCCCACCGAAGTGGTACCTATTAATCTACTTGCATTTGCATGCTTTCGAATGGCTAGGTTGGCAAGAACTGGGGCGAGTGCGGGAGCTCACTCCGTCACGCGGGGCTAGGGATTCGAACCTCCGAACTTGCGATCTTCCGATCGACAAGCCTGGCGTCTTACCCGCTGAGCCACCACCTTACCATATATCTAAATGTTCCTTCACAGCATTTAGCCCCTACTACTCCGCAAAACAGGTGAGGTATTTCTGTTTTCAAACATCCTGTATGTACACTAACATCCCTTTTCTTCCAGCAGAAGGAAAATTATCAAAACAATTTTGTAGCAATATGAGTCCACAAGCCAAATTTCTCCTTATCCAGAGGCTCCTTGGGCAGATTCCATTTTTGAACTTGATTTCAACTGCCAGTCAAATTCTCCTAGCCAAGTGATTCTTCCCATGGTCTCCCACCTTGCTTGCTTTGCGTATCTCAGTATGACAGGCTCAGAACATGGTTGAATCCAATGCCTCTTTCTTTTCAAATTGGCTTCTGGGCTGCTCTGACTGGTACCATGAATCAAACAACTAATCTAGGTCTTTTCTATCTGTATCTAGCTTTAGAGCACATACTTTGCAAACAGGAAGCCCCACCATCAATTGTTAGCACCTCCAGTGAAAAGGATAAGGTAGTCAATGATGGGAAAGTCCTCTGCCTGAGAATATAGAAAGCAGCTGCCAGTCAGAGCAGACAGTAATGTGTTACATAGGCAAATATTTTTTTCCTGAAACAAGATAAGACAATTTCCTATGCTGCATGACTGGTCCATCAAGATGAGGCTACTAACTCCGAACTTTCTCTCTCTTTTTCCCTCTCTCTTATTCTTATAATGGTGGAAGGAAATTTTGGTTCATATCTGCACGCAGAGGTATCTACTTTCAGATTTTCAAAACATAGGGGATATACAGAATATAGGAGATAATTGCAAAGAAAAAAAGATAGATACATGAAAATGTTTACAATACTCCCATTGTAGGCATTTCTCTCTACTCCAACTGTAGAGCCTTATCAAATACTTTATAGGTACACACTGTGTAAAAATAAAAAAAAATCTACCAAGGCCTATTTCCTCATTTCTGTGTAGACTGCCATCCCCATGTGTCCTGTTTCACTTTCTATTCCCAGGGAATTTTCAGCTCCTGGGAATGTTTTCTATCTTTTTTTTCCCTCATCACCTCTGTCAGGTTCATGAATAGATGAAGCCTGAGATTCTCTGATACTGCTTGCAATATTTCACTATGGAAATCCACCAGCTGTTCACCTGAATCCTGCACCTCTTCAACCAATCCCAAAGGGATGCTTTTCATTGACGCCTGAATCAGCTTCAATCTCATATAGCAACAGCTTGAGCAATGTTATCAAGCCAATGTTATTTCAAGTACGAATCTTCTGTTTTAATTGTCCCTTCAGGATTATTTTGAAGTCCTTCATTTGCTATTTGCATACTTTGCATTTTGCCAAGGATATTGCTCCTATTTCTTCATTCTGGTTCCATCACAGCAGTTCACAATGTCTCTCAAGGAAAAAAAAAAACACTAACACCACCATTACACACGCCTCTGAGCTGGGTTTACTTTTCATTAGAGAAAATACTACTCAGTTTATGTTTAGGATTGGAGCAATCCAAGAAGTGAACAGGAGTCATATATATAGTTCCCATGACTAGATACGTGTTATTTTTTTTCTTTATGAACAAGATAGCAAATCTTTCTCAACAAGAGTCTTTATGTTGCCTAAGTGAAATGTCTACTTCGTCCATACCATTAATCTGTGAATAAGCAGATTTGTTTTTTAAGTGCATTCTGAAAGAAAGGAATATTGCTCCGAGTAGATTATTGTTTTTATTAACATTACCACACATTACCACTCAATTTCTACTTATGCTACATCTACCAAACATATAAAGTTATGGCAAGGAAAATCATCTTCACACATGATCATATACAGCTCATCCCCTACTGACATGGAAGCCTTTGAAGGAAAAATGCATAGGCTGATAATTTGGGGTATCTGCTAGAGACAGACAAATCATTCTATTTACCATCTCTGTCAGCATCACATACCTTCATTTATAGGTTTATTCCATTCAGTTCCCATATGAATTTCTAATTTTAAAACAACCCTTACAAAAATTGTATTTGAATATGTATTCTGAATGAAGTTTCTCACACTTGTGATTAAAGCCAACTCAAACATTTGAATGATATTTTCAGACATCCCTAGTCCCCAGTAGAGACAAATTAGATTAGTTTTTGGCTTTGACTGGGATGAATCCCCCAGTTAACTGACTAATGTCATCTACTTTAGACTTTCAGATTTAACAGCTCAGTAAAAACGTGTCATTTTCTTATTGAGAAATAGCTCCCGATACACCCCTTCAGCACAATAAACTGAGATCTGTGTTCCTGCACACAACTTCGCTCCTCCCCCACCCCTTCATGCAAGTCAAAACTACACTTATCTGCAGTTTTCATTTATGCAATAGCTGAAAAGTCTGCTCAGAAGCTTCCAAACAAGTAACACAATTTAACAATGATTTCATTCGCTGGCCTATTTTAAAAAATCCAAATATATCCCCATTTCAGACATAATAGGAAATGATCCTTGACGGAAGACTTTTTGTTGGCTTACTCAGTACTGCAAAAAAAATAAAGGGGAGGGGAGGGGAGGGAAGGGGAGGCACAATATATAGATCCCAATATTTTTTTACATTTTGTCTTATTCAGCTGAGATGTGACTACAGGTAGTCTTCACTTAACGACCAAAATTGAGCCCAGATTTTCGGTTGTAAGTCATAATGGTTGTTAAATGAGTCCAGACTCGTTTTACGACACTTTTTACCGTGGTTGTTAAGCGAGTCACAGCAGTCATTAAGTGATTCAAGATCAGGGCTTGTGGTTTCCTTCGGTTGTTAAGTGAACGGCGTGGTTGTTAAGCGAACCAGGAGTTACTTTGCAGTATTGTGGGGGGCGGAGTGTGATAGTCATATGTTTTCCACCAAAACATGACTATAGAAATGCTTCTGTGGCTACAGTAGTATTATTTTCAGTTAATATTACTGTTATTTTCAACTAACATTACTGGTTGATTATTAAAAACTTTTACTGTAAGGTCTTCATTGGAATCTTTGTTCTATAGTACAGTACTAAACAGGTTTAAAGGTAATACTGTTAACTTTTTTCCTGCTGCAGTAAACTCTGCAGCTTTTGTTACTGTACAGTACTGTATATAAATTTGAGTTTTATATAAAAAAACTGTTTTAAAAACAGTAAACCAGCATTCAGTATTGTTAAATATAATTAAAAATCAGACAGGCAGAGGATGGAACATGCATGGCACCATACAAATCTCTACTTAAGTTAAACAAAAACTGGGAAAAAATTAAAGGCAAGCATAAGTACAGTACTGCATGGAAAAAGTACTTACCTTTCCTGTACAGTACTGTAAGGCACACACAAGGCTCCCTCTGCTGGCTGCTAAGTCACAGGAAGTAGTGTGACCACGTGACTGGGCCTGCCACCTCAGAAATCCAGCGTTGTAAGCCTGGAGGACTTCCTGGTACCAAAGGGCAGTCATGTGACCCAAAATGGCCACCGCTTCCCAGGATCGCGGAGTCCAGGTCACGTGATCACGGAGGCCTTGTGAGGGTTGTAATTTTGGGCCCCAGTTGGAAATCTACTTTTGGAGTACCATTGCATCTTCGAACGGCCTTTAAGCAGCCGGTCGGTAAGTGAAGACTACCTGTATCCAAACACAACTCATGGGTTCATAACTCATATATGACAAGAGGCTTTGTTGAGGGTTTTGTTGAGGGTTTTGTTAACTTGTAATTGTGTCTCTGCCATACTTTAAAGGGACGGGGTAATGTGACATGGCTGTTTGTATAGCTGGACATTTCCAGCAGTTAAACTGCAAAGGTAATGAAGTTTTGTGCCATTTTATTAGGGCCTCAGTCATATATGCTTGAACTGGGTAATATGCCACGTGATTTATATATAAATAAGCATACATAGAATTAGGATCTGTCATGGTTCTTATGTTTTGCACCTTGTATAAATTACAAAGAAGTACCAAGTAAAATGCCACCAGTTTCTAGTCAAAGAAAATGAAATGTAAACAACGTGGAGGGGAAAAAAAACAAATCAGATATCACATCTAAGCACCTTAGTTTTCTTTTATAAATTCTGCTTTTTCATAATTTTCCACACACTTTGGGAAGTACTGTATTTGCAAAATTTATAGCAGACGAGCATATAAATAACCATGAACTGTTTACACATAGCCACTGCCTCGACAGGAACTCCAGATCCTGAGTCTGACCACTGTCCTGTATCAGGTTCTGGATTACCCGGGATAGGCCCATGGCCGCCATGGTGGCCATGAACTCCCAAGCCACCTCAGACCCCACTCCTAGAGAAGGCAGATTGAAGTCCCCCAGAACCATAATTTCTGGGCTGGCAGTGAAGGAGCTCAGGCAGGGAGGTTGCTATACAGCAGGGAGGCTGATACAACAGCAACAATCCCAACTGATCCCTAGAGTCCAACTTAATGAACAGGGTCTCACATCTGGTGACCTGTGGTACAGCGCCCCTGAAAGCTGTAAGGGATTTCCGGATGACAATCGCCACACCCCCACCCTGCCCTGGAGTCTTGGCTGATGCCACACCTGGAACCCAGCTTTCCTGCTTTCCCGGGCTAAGTTCCTATTTTCCTAACAGTTACAAAATATATATTGTCGAAGGCTTTCACGGCCGGAGTTCGATGGCTGTTGTGGGTCTTCCAGGCTGTGTGGCCGTGTTCTGGAAGTTGTGGTTCCTAACGTTTCGCCAGCATCTGTGAAACCATTCTACCTGAGCACAGAAAGAGCGCTTCTGTCTGTGCTCCTGCCCTCTGAAGATGCTGGCCACAGATGCTGGCGAAACGTTAGGAACCACAACTTCCAGAACACGGCCACACAGCCCGGAAGACCCACAACAGCCAAGTTACAAAATATTTTCTTCAAGGCCATCTCTGAAGTCCTCTACAATTTTGGGCACTAGTTTAGCACTCTAGACCAGTGTTTAGAAATAGTCTGACTGATAAGTAACAGTTAAAGAGCACCTCTATAGCTGCAACCTGTTGTGTGGGCAACTTGATAGGTGGTTTTACCCATGATTCAAAGCACCCACCTACATTTCCCTTTCCCCCAGGAATCAACATTGATTCAAAGGTTCACACACACGCAATGTCCATTTTTCAGCATTTTTTCCAGCACACAAAGTGACAAATAGAAGATAGGAACCAAGATAAAACAGAGCTATTGAAAAGCTTCTTTACTCTATCCAGAAAGCCAATAAATATGACTTTGCAGACTGGGGAGAGGGGTACATTCAGGGCAATTAATATAATGAACCTGTATTTCACCCCAACAGATCTTTGCTTTATATGAAATTGGAATTTGGATTAGGGCCTAAAAAGATCAAAGCATGTGCAAGGGAATAATATAAAAGAGGTACTTCTTGAGAAATATGAGGCCAAGTCAGTGACACATTTATATTGATAAAACCAGCCTCTTGCATTGAACCCAGAAGTGTATTTATTCCAGTAACCCAGTCAAGAGTTCACATTTTACATCCATAATCTATATTAAGGGTTCATATTGGACCTGGCTGAATTCCAACTTGAATCAGAGGGCTTCAGGGAGATTCTTTGGCTCCAGAGTTAAAACATTGTTCCCTCAGAAGTGATCAGAATCAAATTTAAGACTGTTCTTAAACTTTATATGTGCTTAACATTTCAGAAAGTTTCAGAAAGAACAAAAGCAGGTCTGCAGACTCTTTC
>JALMGJ010000002.1:48298913-48316413 GCA_023362775.1 Charina bottae | reverse complement strand
ACGCACTCCTAATGTCCCGACAGGTCACTAAATATTGTCACTGGGATTATTGGAATGAAGCTTCAGCATCTTCCTTGAGCTACCATAAGGCTATTGGTTAAATTAGCTCTGGTCTCCAAGTGACAAAGTTTTCAGCTTGCCTGTTTTTTTTTTAAAAAAGCTACCTCTTGCTGTCTACCCCAGGGAGTGTGGGTAAGCATTTGCTGTTTGCTTCAGTCATCAGACATTTCTCATTAAGAAAAGTTTCCCTTTCTCCCTCTCCCCTGCCCCTCCTACTTCCTTCTTTATCTCATTCTTCACTCCCATCCCGGTGTGTGTGTGTGTGTGTGTGTGTGTGTGTGTGTGTGTATGGAGTTTCCCCTCACCTGTTCCTGCTTATGAAATTAAATCCCAATTTAGCCTGGGTCAGTAACAGGATTCCAATTTGCATTCCAATTTTGCGAAGACATAAACTCTTTTGACGTTTAAAATAATATTAGGAGATTATGATTATGGCTCTTTTGTTTCCTTTCTTTTTTAATTGCAGTTTTCTCTCTCTGCCTTAAAACTTTGTGGCCGGAAAGGCAGAGAAAGGAAAACAACTTGCTAAAAAGGATGGGCTCTTTGTTCCTTATAAAAGTCTCCAAACACTTTTTAAGCTACTGTTTGCAAAGGACAGGGTAAGGGCATAACTTATAATCATGACATAATTGCGACAGCAATTTTCATAAATACTGCAATCTGGAAAGCTGTACTGTTGATTTCTGACAACCGTATTAACTGTTATGAATATTTTACTGACGATAACCCTCTTTGGTGTAATTGTTGGCATGAATTCTGTCTAGTTTTACCCAATCACAATCTTTCTGAAAACCATCTAACAATCACAAGGAAATCATGTCCATACATACTCAGAAGTACTCTTCCATTCATTCTTGGGCATTGCAGATTGCAGCTTGAAAGCTATTTCTCTCTTTGAGCTCTGCTTTTTGAAAAAGCTTCCTGTGCCATTTCAGCTCTTCTAGGGATTTCTGGGGAATGACAAAACTCCAGCCTGGAACTTTTGACAGCTGCTTTCCTCTTGACTGGAATATGTCTATGAAGGTTCTCAGTCATCCAGGTGGAATTGTCTGTAGCTTGAATCATGTCAACTGGATTTCTATTTTCTCAGTGGA
This sequence comes from Charina bottae, assembly GCA_023362775.1. Lineage (NCBI taxonomy): Eukaryota > Metazoa > Chordata > Lepidosauria > Squamata > Charinaidae > Charina > Charina bottae. The sequence goes on along the minus strand of JALMGJ010000002.1, from coordinate 48,315,259 downwards.
AACGTTTCGCTCCTTATCCAAGGAGCTTCTTCAGTCTGAGCAAAGTTAGTAAGGGAATCCTTAAATATGTTTCTAGGGTGGCTGTGGGACCTTGCACCTGGGGCTAGGTCATGGTTATTTGAGATGTTAATTTCTAAGTCCCTTTATCATCCAAAGGAGGATCGTTAAGATTACCTTGCTGTTGTTGTCCCTCTCTTGGTTTTCAGAGCACCACTCATAGTTTGCAAATAATCTGTATGCCTTGATATTTCTTCTTGATCACAAAACAAGACATTTTGATCGGGCAGCTGATTGATAACTGCAGTTATCATGTGTCAAATACATATCATAGTAAATAAATAATCAGATAGCTGGTTACGGTGGAAGAATCCTTGTTCTGTGTGTGTGTGTGTGTGTGTGTGTCTAAGTCAGTCTTCTCTCCTGGTGACTGCCTGAATGAGTCTCTGCAGTTTTCTTGGCATGATTTTTGGAAGTGGTTTGCCCTTGCCTTCTTCCTTAAGGCTGAGAGAGAGGGACTGGCCCAAGTTGACATTGTGCTTAAAGCAAGACTAGAACTCATGGTCTCTCATCTTCTAGTCTTATGCCTTAACCCAGGGCTTTCCAAAGTGCCGCTGCTGGTGACACACCAGTGGCGGCGGCAGTGTGGTGGTGGCACGCGCACAGCGGCGGCGCGGGGGGTGCACATGCACGGTGGCGGCGCAGGGAGGCGTGTGGCAGCACGCGCATGCACGGCAGTGGTGGTAGCCTCCGCTAAAACGCGGAAGCACTGATGCCGCGCCGCTGCTGCCGTGCACGTGTGCGCCGCCACTTCCGGATGGTGTGGCGACACACAGTTTGGAAAGCTCTGCCTTAACCAGTACACCAAACCAGTTCTCAGTATTATAATAGCAGCAGTAAATGATTATATTTGCTGGTTTAGATAAAGCTCCTGTTTTACCCAGGCTGTCAAGTTAGCTGGACTGTTTTCCATTAAGTATACATTTCCAACTAACTTGATCACTTGTCCCTGAACTGGTGGGTCCCCAAGATGTGTAGGAAGTCAACTCCCATAATCCCTAGCTAAAACTCTGCACTGAAATCCTCTTCAGATGGCCTCTCCCGGAATCCCTTCCTACAGAAAGGAGATCTTTATCAAATGTACAACAGGTTTATGGAATTTTCTCCCAAGAGCACTTTGTCTGACATCCCCTTTGCTACTACTTTAACACCAGGCAGCATGCTAATTTTATTTCTCAGTAGGCTGACCATATTTCAGGATGGCAAAACAGGACGGGGTCTTATGTAATATTCCATATTCATGAAAAAGACAGGGGTCCCTGCCCCCCGGTCCGCGCAATTGGCTCCCACCTGCAAACCCCACCCCCCAGTCCGCACTCCGGCTCGGATCCTCCTTCCGTGCCATTCCCGCCGGGTTTGAAAAACTGGACAAAATTAAGATTTTTATGAAAACGACGGGACGGTTGAAAAATGCTAAAAAAACGGGACTGTCCCATTCAAAACGGGATGTATGGTCAGCCTATTTCTCAGGCTCCAATAATGTTATCATTCCTAGGCTTTTAGTTGCAGTTTTTATTTCATAATCTTATTTTTGTTAGCATTTTGTAAGTATCTTTTTCAGTAAAAACTGCTGTAAAGTAGGGCTACCTTTTCTGGTTTAGGGTCAGGTTGGAGAAACCTCTTTGCTGTCATTGAGTGCTTGTCCAGACTTTCCAAAGGAAATTTAACATTAAACTTCCCAACCTGGCATGTTGCATGTGCTTAGAACCTACATCTCACATCATTTCAACCAATCTCTACATTGGCTAGGAAACTGGATGCTGCCTTAAATGCATTAAAGAGCAATACTGATAAACAGGATTGTGAAAAGTGATTTTGCAAATTAAGTGACCTGCTGGAGGTTAGATTTCTAAAATATGTATCGTGAAATAAAACAGGACTATAAAATGTGGGGGCAAGAAATAATAGTTGAGTTCTATAGGACAAAGGTAATACAGAATCAGAAGACAAGTCACTTCTTTCAAGGAAAACTAGCTACATTTGACCCCAAGTACTGCAGAATAGAATAGAAGGCCAGCTGAAAAATAAAATCATGGTAGGAATGTTTTTTTTAAAAAAAACCTCTGGCCACACTGACTTCATTTTTGGCAAAAAGCATAAGATTATCTGATTTGCAAGCATAACAGAATCACTGGTCCTTAGACCAAGGAGATGGGCCCTGCTTCTCACCAACAAATTATTCTGAGAATGTGAATCACCAACTTGGATTTTTGTGGGGTGAGCTTGGGGATGCTCTGTCTGCAGGAAATTACCAGGAGGAGGTTTTACATTTTCCTGAGTTAGTCTCAGCTGCACACACCTTTCTAGTGACTTATAAGAGAGCTCTTTTATGACGTGCTTTGCTGGCTAGGTTTTCTCGGCTTCCCCTATTATCTTTATCAAGGAGTCAAATTAGCTCTTTAAATAGCTGCCTGATTGAGCTATGTATCTTTAAATGAGCTTATTTTGTTGGATGGGAGGAAAAGATAGTCCTTGTAAGCTTTTAGCTAACTGAAGGTTTTTTCCTTTTTTTTAATGACCTCCTTTTTATACCAGCGAGTAGGAGAAAAGAGACAGTGGAGGACAGGAAGGCCTGGCGTGCTATGGTCCATGAGGTCACGAAGAGTCGGACACGACTAAACGACTGAACAACAACAAGAAGGAGAAATTCAAGCATCTCCATATTACCTGACAAGCTCACAAGGATTCTGTGTAGAGGAAAAGTCCAACTCTCTAGTACAGTCCTGTGGTAGCATTGAATGATACAAACCTGGTGCACGTTTGTATTAGGTGAAGGATATAGTGTAGTGCAGGGGTGCATAAAGTGTGGCCCACCAATATTTTTTCTGTGGTTCCCAGAGTGGCTGGGGCCAAAAATTCACTAATTTGAGTTAGTTTTTAAAGAGTCACAATCAATTCCTTAATCCAGAGCTTTCCAAACTTTTCATGATGGTGACACACTTTTTAGACATGCATCATTTCGCAACACACTCTTACAGCAGGGCACAAGGCAGGCACTAGGACCTGCATGGAATCACAGCAGATTTGGAGGCAGCCAGGCACAAGGCAGGCACTAGGACCTGCGCGGAATCACAGCAGGTTTGGAGGCAGCAGGGCACAAGGCAGGCACTAGGACCTGCGTGGAATCCTGGCAGGGCAGGTTTGGAGGCAGCCAGGCACAAGGCAGGCACTAGGACCTGCGCGGAATCACAGCAGGTTTGGAGGCAGCAGGGCACAAGGCAGGCACTAGGACCTGCGTGGAATCCTGGCAGGGCAGATTTGGAGGCAGCCAGGCACAAGGCAGGCACTAGGACCTGCGCGGAATCACAGCAGGTTTGGAGGCAGCCAGGCACAAGGCAGGCACTAGGACCTGCGTGGAATCCTGGCAGGTTTGGAGGCAGCAGGGCACAAGGCAGGCACTAGGACCTGCGCGGAATCACAGCAGGTTTGGAGGCAGCCAGGCACAAGGCAGGCACTAGGACCTGCGCGGAATCACAGCAGGTTTGGAGGCAGCAAGGCACAAGGCAGGCACTAGGACCTGCGTGGAATCCTGGCAGGGCAGGTTTGGAGGCAGCCAGGCACAAGGCAGGTACTAGGACCTGCGCGGAATCACAGCAGGTTTGGAGGCAGCCAGGCACAAGGCAGGCACTAGGACCTGCGCGGAATCCCAGCAGGTTTGGAGGCAGCAAGGCACAAGGCAGGCACTAGGACCTGCGCGGAATCCTGGCAGGGCAGGTTTGGAGGCAGCCAGGCACAAGGCAGGTACTAGGACCTGCGCGGAATCACAGCAGGTTTGGAGGCAGCCAGGCAAAAGGCAGGCACTAGGACCTGCGCGGAATCCCAGCAGGTTTGGAGGCAGCAAGGCACAAGGCAGGCACTAGGACCTGCGCGGAATCCTGGCAGGGCTCGGAGGCAGCAGCCGCCGGGACACACCCAGCCACTGCAGCCGACACACTAACATGTCCCAACACACAGTTTGGAAAGCTCTGTCTTAATCAATGCAGATTGGTAAATGTGAAGGAAAAAAGGATGTGACTGGAAGCACCCCTCTGCACCTGGAAGAGGCAGCATTGAAATGGCTGAAATATCCCCCCTTTCTCAACCCCAGGCTCAGCTTATTCCCCCACTCCCCAAAAGGTATTACTGCTAGGGAACCCAGTGGAGGAGTTGGATCCTTCCCCCAGCCTGCTGAGAGAAGCAAAGTGACCAGCACAGACCCACCTCACCTGCATTCACTCTGGCATTCCACCCAGTCGGTTGGCTACACCCAGCTCTTTGACACGCATGACAGCATCCACAGCTGGCTACTTTGGCCACATTTTGGCCTTTTCAGGGATGTGTTGGTGTTCATAGCCAGCCAGGTTAGTCCACCTCACGCTCCACCCATGTCCTCAGCATAGAAAAGGGAATGCTAACCTGGAGAAGAGAGGAAGGCAGGAAGGCAGGCTGCAATTGAATGAGAAAGCAACTTCTCAAGAACTTCAGCAGTGACAGGCAGTAAACAGGGCTGACACTGAGTTTCCAGGACCACAGTAAGCAGCTACTATTCTGTTTAATCCCTGCCTGGAGCTCAGCTTGACACTCAGGAGCAGCCTTGCTTAGAGCTCAGCTTGGAGCTTGGCATCATAAGGAGCAACCAAGGTGAAGCAGCACAAAATCTCCCATGGGTGCAAAAAGTCTTAGAGGGAGGCAAGGACTGCATGCCACCTACTGATAAGACAGAAAAGGGCCCTGTAAGCCAAAGCTCTCTTCCTAAAATGCCCCCTGGCTCTACCCACTTTGAAGTATGCCCCTTGGCATGCTATACCAAGCTTGGCGTGGCCCTTGAGGTTAGAATATATGATCTAACATTTATAAGAGAGAGGTGGTTCTTCTCTATCAATAGTTTTCTCTAGGGCTAAGCAGAACTTCAGAAGAGAAGCCACCCAGCCCCCTTTCTGTGTTAATTCATTTTCATTTTGCCTCTCCTGAGGCATCTTCCAGCAGCTCTGATAATCTGGAAAAGGCTTCTGCACATATATAGAAACCTCTTCTGAAGCTTCTGATTGGCTATTAGAACCCTCTTTGGCTATTGGAATTGTTGGCCAAGGCTTTAAGGTGATGCCAGTTGAAAACAATGGCTCACCTTTTCATCTAGACAAGGAGAATCACCTTGCTTCACAAAGCAGAGGCAAGGCCACCTTTCCAAGGCCCAGTCTTCTTCTAAGGGTAGCTCTTTAACCAAAAAAAAAAAAAAGGAAAGAAAAAGAATTACAGTAGACAAAGCAGGTTGTTGTGGACTGAAGACCTGGCCATGGGAATGGGGAAGTGAGAATAACACGAACCTTGATTTTCTTTGGTATAAGATGAGGCAGAGAGAAAGCCTGACAGGCTTTCAAATCATTCTGTTATTGTACTGTACAACAATACAGAACATTCCTGAAGTCCTTGCTGTTTCTTGACCTTGCCTACCTCAAAGGGCTGACACGGGTTGAACCCTAGCTGGGAAATTTTAAGCAGTCTGCCAACAGCTTCTGCCGTTAACCCATGAAGTGAACTGTGCATAACTGTGCAAATACAGTGAATAGATGTGGAACTCTACTTTCGTACAGGAAGAAGTTTTTACGGGGAAAATCTCTTTTAAACCATGCAGCCGAATGTCCTCTTATCAAAACAAATTAACTTGGGGAAAGAGGAAATCAGCAAGAGAAAGCACCACAGAATTATAAAGAACGTCAATTAATTATGCTAGTTACTGTGTTACTTGCTTGAATAGGATTTGGATTTTCAAAATATACACAGAGAGGATGGTCTGAGAGCAAACCTGCTTAGCTATTGTGATTTGGCCCTTCCTTATTTTGTTTCTCATTCTTTTGAGAATGGTTGTCTTACAGTTTTGTGAAACTGTGGAGGTAAGTGAAAGCTTGCCTTTTGGAAAGATGGGCTGCTGTCTTACTCATTCAAGTAATATGTTCCATCTCTGGCCGCAGGTTCTTCAATGTCTGTTGAAGCGGGAAATGGTCTATCCAGCTTCCCAGCATGAGGTCAACTAACCAGATGTTCTAAGTGTATTGTTGAGCTTTCTCATACGATAGGACTGTGTCACATATATTTTCAGTGCAGAAATCTGCAGATGTAATCCTTTCATAAACAGCTGATGGGGACTGGTAACAGATAATGGAAAATATTCTTCTCTACAGGAGATCCTGAAAAATTGCTGTTAACGAAGAATATTGTAATGCTGGGCTAATTGACAAATAGTATAAGGCAATTTCCTAGATACCTCTGAAGAAAAAAAATCAACATATAAAAAAGAGGATACTGAATATTATTGATCTCTTTGGCTGGTAAACTGGTTGGTTATGTTATGCAATCTCATACTGATTCATATAATTAGACTTGCCCTTCCTTGTCTCTCATTTGCTTGTTACTATTGTCTCTACCACTTGTTCCCCCATTACTAGAGGAGAGAAGGTTCTGTTCTATGTCTTGTTCCTTTGTTGACAGATTATGGTAACTTCTTTCTCCAATTTAGCTCATAATTCAAACTATACTTTGACTACTGGGTCTCATGTTTATTGAAGACAACTGCATGCACTTATATATATGCAAATACACACACACATACACACACACATTTGGGGGAGTAGTGCAGGGAACTATATATGGGCTAGATCACAATTTACTCCTTCCTCTGTTAATATCCCACTGGAGTTCCTTGCAAAGGTAGAATTTAACTTTCCATCTGTTATGTTAACCCGTAGGAGACTGTAAATTAACATGGCAGAACCAACCTGTTCAACTTTTAAGTATGATTCGTATAGCTACGGCTAAAAAATCTGGGATGCAAAAATCACAGTAACGATTGGATTATAGAAAGGGAATACAGGAAATGCTAACACCTTGCTGCCATATACTGATCATCCAGATTTTTGCAGCTCAGTTCTGGTAGCACAATGTAAAACAGCTTGTTATCAGGGGCTGAAACTTACTGTGTTAGTGCTTAGCTAGAATGGGAAAACAGACTCTATGAGAAAGCGTAATGGAAGCAAGATGTACAGTACTTAGTCTGGTGACTCATAGAATGAGCAGGCATGTGATAGAATTGCCATAATGAATCAGTGCATAATCCCATACTTGATTATTCAGAAGGAAGCTGTGCTGAAATCATATGGAGGGATGGATGATTTTGTGTGTGCATGCTTTTGAGTCAGTTTTTAACTCCTGGCAACTGTCTGGACTACTCCCTGAAGTTTCCTTGGCAAGTTTTTTTGGAAGTGGGTTGCCATTGCCTCCTTCCTAGGGCTGAGAGAGAGCGACTGGCCCAAGGTCACCCAGCTGGCTTCGTGCCTAAGGCAGGAATAGAACTCACAGTCTCCTGGTTTCTAGCCTGATGCCTTAACCACTACACTAGACTGGATGGAACTTCCTGAAACAAGGTGACTTCAAGTTATGTGAAATCCTCACATTCTCAGTCAAGGAGTTGATCCACTTACATGTAAAAGTTTTCACTCTTTGACATCACCTACTCCAGGTTGAATCTACCTCCACATTTCCAAAGAAAGTATTTGCTGAGAGACCTCACCTATGAGGGAGTTGAGCAGGAAGGGGCTTGGAAGCAAGTATTCTCTGTTGGGGTACCCTCCTATGGAATGCCTTGTCCCTGGGGACATTTAAGAGGCCTGTTAAGACATGACATGTCATGGAATCTTTGGGATTGAAGGAAGCATATAAGCTATCTGAATATGTATCCTGGTTACTAACAAATTTGTTTCTTTGTTTGTTTGTTTGTTTGTTTATTCAATTTATATAGCCACCCATCTCAAACCAGTGACTCTGGGCGGCTAACAATAATAAAAACAATCAACAATAAAAACAATACCAAAAAATTAATATAAATATAAATATAGCCAGGAGATCTTAAAAGCCATTGGTGTTAGCACAACCATGAAATGGGGCCCTTCACACACTTGGGGCCCCAGGCCTGGGCACAAACCCCGGTCTTCAAGGCCTTCCGAAAACCAAAAGGGTCAGGGCCATCCTAACCTCAGGAGGAAGGACGTTCCAGAGGGCAGGTGCCACAGCAGAAAAGGCACGTCTCCTGGTCCCCGCCAGCCGACATTCCTTGGCTGACGGGACCCGGAGCATGCCCATCCTGCTGGACCGGACTGGATGGGTAGAAACAACTGGGAAAGATGGCCCCTAAAGTAAATGGAGTGATGGATATGATGACAGTGTATTGATACAGGTGTTCCTGTTTTATGTAATGCTTGTTTGTTTGCATTACCTGACTCTGTAAGCCACTTAAATTAGATTGAAGTGGCATAGAAGTCGTAGCAATAAATAGCCCTGCTGCTGTCTCTGTGTTAGCTGCGTGAGGTAAGATGGGCCTCCTGATTTATCTGCTTGTAGGATCTTCTCAGTATTTAATGAAATTTTTCATTAGAATGTAAACCTACAAAAGAAGAAAAGAAAGAAAGCATTTCTTCTGCTGCTGAGCTTTAACAAAGGACAGGAGGAAATGTCTTAATTCATTTGGTTTCCATATAACTTTAGGAAGGCTCTCTGGTTGAATCAAAATATTGGAATATTACAAGTGGATGGGCAAAGATAGAACCTAAATATGGATACTTATGGATGCTCAAAGCTTGGCGTTTCCATATGTCTTAGTATACAGTGTGCACTGAAGATCTGGCTGTGTGTTGCTTCTCGGTCTCAGAACAAAGACCTAACTATGCTCTGCATATTTTTTTTACTTAAGCAGGTGGCTTGTTATCACAATGTTTGTAGCAGTAGAGAGACACATTGATGTGAAGGAACAATGCCTAATGGAAGCCCAGGAATTGTGTGTTTTCCACTCATAGTGATGCCTGAGGATTCATAACTGGCACTCTGTGCTCAGCAGAAGCTGAACAGAATTTTCTGATCTAATTATTCAAAACTGAAAGAAAGCCTGCAATTTTCAAGCCTCTTTAGGTTGTATCTAAAGGAAACAATAGTAGCAGGAAGCATTTGCATGCTTGTCTGATAGTTGATGGTAGAAAAGTTATGCAAAATATGTAATCTAGCCTTTCATTTGGAGTAACTTTTGGTGTACCAGATGGCAGGGGAAAAATCACACCCTTTATTTTCATTTTCTATTGTTGTTCAAATATGTCTCATGAAGACTAATTTATAGGAAGGAATCTCTGGGGTTATAGTATATTTTTACCAAGGGAGCCTAATGTATGGGGTGGCTTCTGGGGTGTTATAGTTTTGTTTTGTCATTGTTTGAAGACAAAAAGTTTCTAGTCCTACACAGAGATGAGGAACCTATGGCCCATGGGCCAAATCTGGCTCACCAGACCACCACATCTTAAACAGCCACAATCCCAAGTTCTTTCCTCCCTCCATCCCTTTATTAGGAACCTATTGAAGGGTCTTACTCACTTTCTTGGGAGAGCAAAGTCAGCACAGCAGGGAGTTACTAATTCAACCCTCCCAAAGAATCTGGAATTCCCAAGGTCTCAGACAGAGAGGCCCATTTTAGCTCTACTGGGCAAGATCTTTATAGTTGAAAAAAAGAGGATTGAACTTGGAATGTTTGGCATAACACATCTCTCCCACCAAGATTCCAGTGTCGTCTTATATTTCATGTATACCTCCTGTTGAGCAGTCTCAACTACAAAAATAATGTAGTGTCAATTTGATCTATTTGCGTAATTCTTAATAGTTGCAGAATCCATCTTTTAGATTGCAAGGTATAAAACCTTTTTCTTAAAAAAATTAAAAGCAGAGAATGAAGTCTGTATCCAACTTCTTTATATAATATGAAGCTGTTATCTTCTGTATACGGAAGAGTGGAATAAAATCACTATATGAGCACTTTTCTCCCCTTGCCTCGTATTGCAACCATCTAGAATCTTTTAAAAAAAACCTATAACATAATAAGGTCAGCACTTAATCACATGAGGTCTTCCTCAAAGCAACATCCATACATTAGACATTTATTGAATTGTATTCATTACCATTTGCATTGTGTTTGCAATAAGCAAGGGAAGCTATTTGGATAATTGAAGCTCTTGTCACGTAGCCAAGTGGCTGAAAAAGCATGTTCATGCAGAAAGCTTGCAAGGAGTCCTATGATAGATCTCCCAGACTTTAAGACACTAATTTCATCAACATTCTGGTGATCTAATAGAGACTCAGTATGTCACACACACACACACACACACACACACACACAACCCCCAGGATGTCCTTGAGAGTAATTGGTCAAGGTTCTACACTGGTCATTGGTAATCTGTTGTCCTCCAGATGTTAGGACTGCAATTTTCAGAATTCTAGTATTTTGGGGGTAGCAGTCCCAAAATAATCTTGAGGACTCCAGATCAGGGAAGGGTCAAAGCAAAGAAAACCAGATCTTCATGGAGTTTGGGAGAATAATTCATCACATTAGATCCTCAGTCACCAGGTGAGAATACTATGAGTGTTCTGAGGACCCAGTGATTCTTTTACATTTTTAAAAGCAAGCAGGTTGTTGCCTGTATTCCACTACAAATCCAATATTAAATTATTTCGGGATTCCTTGGACAACAGGATGTCAACTAAGAGGAACTGGGTATGTTAACCCTTAAGAACAGACATGGCAGAGGTCTTTAAATGTTTAAAGGCTGAGTATGTGAAACTTGGAACAGATTTATACTCCAGGATTAGCAGATGGAATTTCAGAGAAGCAAATTTCATCTCAAGAGTAGAAGAAATTTTCTAATAGTAAGTCCTGTTTGACATAGTTGCTCAAGAGAACCTTCTAAAGTTTTAAGCTGAAACATTTCCCTTCAATCTAGAAAGTACTGGTTTTCTATGTAGAATAAGCTCATCCTCCTTTTATTAGGTTATTCCTCAATGCTACTTCATGGAGGTTGAAGAAAAAAGATAATCTCAAAGTGCATAAAGAGTATCAAATCTGTCCATATCTGGGAAAGTCACAATAACTGAAGTTTGATCTTAGAGCAGTGAAAATTTACATTCATCACTTGCAAGTTTTGTCCTGGAAATCTTCAGTGAAGGAGAGTATGCAGAATTTACCAGTGGCATAGTGGGAAGATGCATTGCAGTTCATTTGCAAATCTACTGTATTTGCAAATCTTCCTGCCAACTGCAACAGCTTTCCCCAACTTGCTATGCACCAGATGTGACGGGATTACTGTCCCCCAATACTCAGCCAACATAACACTGGGAGGTGTTTTGTTTTGTTTTGTTTATTATTAAGTGACTATCCATTGCAATCACAGGACACTCAAGGCTGGTTACAGCATATCTATAAAAATACACTAAAATGTTCACAGTATAAATAGATTTATTAACAAAAAATATAACCATATCCAAATGCACATAACCAATTTGTAACCAATAGCATCAATTCACACTCCAAAGGATCTCCAAAATAATTATCTTTTTAAATGCTTATGGAAAGCCCACAATGTGGGGCCTAATTCAGTTTCTGGGGGAAGGCTATTCCAAAGAGCAACAGGAAAACAGTACCTGTGGCCTTCACGCCCTCACCTCATGGAAGTGGGGCACCACAAGTGGGTTTTCCTAGGACACTTGAGTTGGATGAGTCAAAAAACAGTTGAAGAAAGCAGTCTTGCAATATTAGAAGATTGTCCATTGAACATCATAGTAGTGTGTTTGTGTGTGTGTGTGTGTGGGGGGGGTTGTATAAACTAGTTATAGGATTAACACATCAAAACTCCACACTTTTATTGGAATATAAGAAACTCTCTTAAATATGAGCATATGTCCATCTAGGACAATCTTCTCCATCCTCTGAGATATATAGATTTCAACTCTCAGTAATCTCAGTAATAGCTATGCTGGTTTACGAATTGTAGATATTGACCTTCACATATCTAGAGGGGGGCTAGGTTGGGAAAGGCCAACTGTGACTGAAAATGAACTACTACTCATCCCCTGATTCTTTAGTACATAAAACATGTTCCTCACAAAACATCCTGTTTATAGGTAAGAGAATCTTATTTATTGATGTATTTATTTTCCCTCAAGCTAAACCATAGCAAAATATAGCTACAGCCATCTATCCAGAATGGAAACTTTAGATTTGAATGCCTGATTAATTGGTATACATTTTTCAGCTCAACATGGAAAAAGCATCTCTACCCTTTTAATGCTAATGAAAACTGCATGACCCATTCTTCTCACACTACACACAGGTTTCTCAGAATTTCTATTGTGCCTTATTTTGTCATTTCTTGTAAACCAACCCTGGATAATATTGAGGAGATAACAGCCCTTCCCTCCCTTGTTTTCTGTCCTTCCTGGGGAAAATCAGCAGTAACAACAGCATGAAGGCAAATTTTGGGAAGCAAGAGATCATCTTTCTTTGAGGTGGTTGGAATTTCTTGGAAGGTTGCAACAAAGATAAAAGCAACATGAATTCTCCCCAGACCTCAAATTGTAGCTTCTCACTCAATGATGAAAACATAATTATCACACTGGGAGCCTTGAATGTTTCGCATGAAATGGCAATATTTATTCTTAAACCTTCCACAAGCATTATTTATTTCCAGTGTTTCCCAACTCTCAGATGTCTAATGTATACAAAATAATCATGATTTATTTTATGTGTGTGTGTATGTACTGTATGTATGCATGCTGTTCCGCAGGCAGGAACAACATGCACTGAACAGAACAACCAAGAAGCTGGCATTGTGTACAGGAACATCTGCACAGTGTATGGGCTGGACCCTCCCATGTCCAGATGGGAGATTCCCCGGAAGGTTGTGGAGAATGACAGGGCTAAGATCCTGTGGGACTTCCAGATCCACATAGACAGGCAGGTACTGGCCAATCAACCAGATATCATGGTAGTAGACAAGGACCAGAAGACAGCAGTAGTGATACATGTAGAAGAAGAGTGCAGTGCTAGGAACAGCTAAGATACTGCACAGAACCCTCAAACTCTCAGGCCTCTGGTAGAGGACCTGAGGTTGAGGAAGTCACATACCACCCATAGGGGTGAGAAAGGAATTTTTTTTTATTATATATGGAGAGGTTTTTGCATATGAGATTGTGAATTCATGAGGTCATATAATGGACTGTACTACTTTAGAATGCAGAGGGAAATTCTTGAATCTTCCCCCCATTAAAAAGAAATGGCAGTAATCCACATTTTTTTGTTTGTTTGGAGGGCAATATTAAACACCAACAGCATTATTGCTTTTAACTGTTACTGCCACTTATTTTAATCCAGATGTTTACTGTAGCATTGCCAAGTTCATTCCTCTGGATTTCTCAGCAGGAGTGGACATTTTTAACGTACCGTACAATTCTTCCTCCTTTCTATTGCTACTTTTCCTTTTGAACCAATGGTATCCCACAGTTGGTATATTCCAATCAAGAGACTCGTTCACAAGGCCTCTGTTACATCTATTACTATGTCAGAAGACGATGGAGAAACACAAATGTTCTGCTCTCACTTCCGTCCTGTCGGTCTATTGCTGGGAGGGCTTTAGAAAAGTCAGCATTTTTGAAGTCAAAGGCAAAAATGGCAAAAAAAACAGCACTGACTTACCCATAGAATATGAGATGGAACTGGGGAAAAAAACCAAAAAAACAAAAAAACAGAACTGAGATTTTTGAAAGACCCCGTATTATAAAAAAAACACAGCAGTGCTGTCAATCTTTTTATATAGCAGTTGTGTCTTTTGACTGTAATAAACTTTCTGTTCTGTTCTGGGTAAGAATATATATTTATCCCAGTTGTACATACTGCTTAGTTGCAAAAGAGAATGGTTAGCGCTATCTTCATTTCAACCAAAATGAATTAAGGCGTTTAAAGAAAACACATTCTATTGCTAAAGCTTTATTCACACATCACCTGATAATAAAAATGGCATTATCTTTATATAATTTTATTTACAATAAAGTGAACAGAATAGGTAAAGGTAAAGGTTTTCCCCTGCACAGACGTGTCCAACTCTAGGGGCCGGTGCTCATCTCCGTTTGTTAGCTGAAGAGCCAGCGTTGTCTGAAGACGCTTCTACGGTCATATGGCTGGCATGACGCACGTGGAACGCTGTTACCTACCCACCGAAGTGGTACCTATTAATCTGCATGCAAATGCATGCTTTCGAATTGCTAGGTTGGCAAGAGCTGGGGCGAGTGTGGGAGCTCACTCCATCACGTGGCGCTCGGGTCTCGAACCGCCAACCTTCCGATCGACAAGCCTGGAGTCTTAACCACTGAGCCATTGCGCCCCCTGAACAGAATATAAAAGCAAAATTAATTGTGTGTCATCAAGTCAAAGTCAACTCTTAACAACCACATAGATAGATTTTCTCTATAATGATTTGTCCCCAACATGGTTCTTCAGGTCTTCCAACAGTGCAGCTATCGCCACTTTAATTGAGTCCATCTACTATGTTTCTGGTCACCCTCTTCTCTTTCCTTCAAAAAAGCAAAATACATATAACCTTATTTAATTAAATTATCTAGGAACCTAGCACTGTGTAGTAAACAATAACTTTTCTTTTTCTGCACATAATTAATAGTGTAAGCCTTGTTCTCTGATTTATATTAAGCTATGTTTCCTTATAGGGAGAGTGGTGGCTCAGCGGGTAAGTCGCCAGGCTTGTCGATCGGAAGATCGCAAGTTCGGAGGTTCGAATCCCTAGCCCTGCATGCGGAGTGAGCTCCCGCACTAGCTCCAGCTCTTGCCAACCTAGCAATTTGAAAGCATGCAAATGCAAGTAGATTAATAGGTACCACTTTGGTGGGTAGGTAACAGCGTTCCGCGCGTGTCATGCGGCCACATGACCGTGGAAGTGTCTTCGGACAACGCTGGCTCTTCGGCTAACAAACGGAGATGAGCACCGGCCCCTAGAGTCGGACACGACTGCACAAATGTGCGGGGGGGGGAACCTTTACCTTTTTATGTTTCCTTAACATTTAATACTACCTACAAATATTTGCACTGGATTTCCCCTAATTTTGGCCAAAAGCAATTTCAGTGTTTTCCTATGCTAATTTGATAACCATAAAGTCACAGGTCAAGAGGCTTTTATAAGTGATTCCAATATTGCTTTCAATCCATTCAAGAAGTTTGTCTTGTTTTCTAATAGAAAGGGAAGTCACTTGCATTCAGTATACACCACCTGCTTTTTATTTATTTTCCATAAAGAAAAGCACTGTCCGTTGTCACTTTGAAGAATAGCCTAATCCAGTCACCAGAATTATCACTGAATTACAAAATAGTAACTCCTACTTAGTTTGTTACAGCAGTATATGCAGAGGTGGATTATATACGTAGGCTGTATTTAGTCACTACCTTTGAAGATCATAATGACATTCATTTCCATGGTACAGAGAAAAAAAAGTAAAGGGAAAAGTAGTTTCTTTCATTATTTTCAGGAAAGACATTTTCCAGCAAATGCATCATTCATAGCTTACTTCCTTCAGTTGTGGGAATTTCAAGGGAAAATGTTTTGGAATAGAGGTTTACAGAAATGCTGTAACATTTGCTACATTTACAGATATACAAACAGGGCATGGTTGAGGCAAAACATATTTTTGTTAGGATATTCCTCAGCCTGTGATTAATTTTCTAGGATGTATCATGTGTTCTGTCCCATGAGAGCTGAAATTTTGGAAACATTTGACATATTGAGAATTGTAATCTCACACCTTATTTGAAAGGCACCAAGTTGGGGAAACTAACCAAGTCTCAAAATTGGGGAAATGTTACCTTATCCTCTCTCATTTATCTCTTTCTGACTCCTATGGAGACATATTGTTGGAGCATTAAAGCCTCATACGACTGCTGGTGAACTGTCCACTTTATTGAACTTTCCAGATATTCAGAAACTTTATAATTTTTTGTCAAGGTTCTTATCACTCAGTTGGAGTAATCACACAAAGCAACAGCAACAACAACAAAAGCATGCCAGTAATATCTAACTCTTTTCCTCTCCTTTGAAGCATGAGGAACAATTCTAAGTTCACTTTCACAGATTGGTCATCTGTTTCTCTGTTCACAGAAGTCAATATAGTGGCATCACAATCTTGGGAAGTGAGACAACTGCAACACTTGTTTTTATGCCCTTGGCCTCACTCATGGATGTATAGAGATGTTACTGTAAGGCAAGAAGTGGCAGAAATAGATGGTTTTAACTGCCTTACCAGCTATCCTGTTTGGGGAAAGGAAGAATAGAACTACGAAGGACACTACAACCAATGAAATCACTAGATTTATATATACAAAGACAACAAATAGGCTTGAGTTCAGATCATGAGAAGTCTCAAGAATTTCTCCTTCCTCTGTTGGACAGCTG